>PVJC01003806.1:0-67802 GCA_004026665.1 Murina feae | reverse complement strand
TTTGGCTGCTTCCCTTTCTGAGTTAGGCGATCAGAGAGGAATTAACCTCTAAGCCACTTGGTTATGAGAGTCAGCTGTGTCTACAGTGGGAGAACTTCTGTGCTGGAGACACCCTTATGGGGCAAGAGTTGTTTCAGTGGGGCTTTTGTGCTCACTGCATCTGCCCCGAGTGTGTTCCTTGTGGATCTGAGTTTTATTTTGGATGGTCCCACTCTGGCCACTGGGTGGGGGCTGGCTCCTGTATGTTTAAGGAGGTGTTGAGTTAGCCTTTGCCTTAGGCTACTCAGCCTTTTATATGCAAAAGCCTCTGACGCAGCTTGGGAGGGGCGGGGCCTCGCGGAGTTTGCAGGGCAGGGTGGAGCAAGTAGCTATGGCTGCTTCTCAGCCCTGTGCTAAGAGACACTGGGTCTCTGTGTCCCGCGGTAATTGCTGCAAGCAACGCTGAGAGAAACCAGCTTTGGATTTGCTCCTGGTGCCAGTCAGTTCCCCTTCTCTGGGTGTGCATACGTCTGGGTCCTCAGAAACTCTCCTGGAACTGGAGTTCAGAGCTGCCGGGAGTTTGTGGTACCCTCCAGTTTGAAAAAGAACCGCGTTTCCGGCGCCAGCCCTCTCCCCGAGCCCGTGCGCGCGCCTCCGTACCTCTGTACTTTGCTTCCGCCACTCCTCTGAGTCTCAGACTCTTTCTAGTTGTAGAATTTTCACTCAGCCAGCCTTCCTGTGGGTGTGAGTGGTGTCCGTGTTTTCTTTTCGTGGATATTCTGAAATAGTTGTTCACGGCTGCATTTACGGTGTTTACCTTATGCCGCCATCTTGGATTCTCTCTAAATTCACATAACTCTTAATGGCAAATAGTTAAGTGTTTCATAAATATTAGCTACTGTTACTCCATCTTAAGATTTTTATTCCTCTTTATAAACTGTTTACCCCTTTTTCCAGTATTTTATATATTTTCATAAAGTTATTCTTATTTTGAAAATAAGGTAATCAACTAGTCAGTTGAGATTTTAACCAATTACTTTTCTCAATAAGAGTTGGTGGATGATAGAAAGTAGCATATTAGCCTTTAAACATGTTTTTGTGGAGTCACAAATGTAATTTTAACTTACTCTAGTAAAAACACTAACTTGAAAATAATTTTAGGTTTGATATGCTACTTGAATGAGTGACACCGGCAGGACAAAACTGTTATGTCAGTATATGATACATGTTTGATTATATTTGTCTTCCCCCAGATCTTAAGGCTAGGTGGCATTGCTCATTTTCTGAGTAGGTTAATGGACCCACCATCAAATGAAGCAGTGTCACTCTCCATAAAACACCTGATGGAACTGGTAAACCTGATTTTTCTTTTTAATTGTAACTTATATGTAGATTGTTAAGAGCATGTAAGCCAGCTAATTATATATTTACTCTCATTACTGCAGAGTAAACTGGTGAATGTGCAGTGCCAGTTTTATACACTCGTTGACTATTCACCTGAGTGTATGAAATATGAGTTGGAAAGTTAAAAAATGATACCTTTATGATGTTTCCTAATAATGGGTCCTTTCCACACAATTTTTTTCATTGTAGGCTTGATTTAAAATTACAGTTTTGAAATCTTCGAATTCTTGATTTTTGTTTATATTCTTGAAATGAATTTGGTTATTTTATTCTACTTTTTCTGATTACTGTAGTGTTTTTAGAGTTTTTGTCAAATCTAACTTACTGACAGAATGGAATGGACATTTTATTAAGGCAACTCCTGTATTTTGAAGAAATACTAACAAGTGGATTTTCTCCAAAATATTATGTTTCCCTACCTGTCATTTTATTCTTAGTGTTTTTTGTTTGTTTTGTTTTTTGATGAAGTCAGTATTTTGAGAAAGTTTCAGTATCTTAATCAAATGACCGCTTAGTTGGTAGCCATCTGTGCAGGATCATGTTGAGAAGCACAGAACTAGTAGTGAGGTAGTGCCTACAGCGATGAGAAAGGGACTGTGACTTAGTACCTTGAACGGAGAGAACAAAGATAGTGCTGTGCTATCCAATACAGTAGCCACTAGCTTCATATATTCAGTGCACGGTAATGGAACATTTCTGTTATCGCTACAAGTTCTGCTGATTGGTGCTGAGTTAGAGGATGCCAAAGTATATTTTACATGTTTCAGTTTCATTTGAGCCATCCATGCAGAATGTTTTGAGAATTTGGCCCATATTAGAACATTGCAATAGCTTTAAATGTGAGTAATAAGTTGTTTAAATGAAAAAGCATTGTATATCATCTAGCCATCTTTGTTGGAAAATAGGTTAGATTTAGTGAGCTTACTAGCATTTTAGGAAGTAGTACAGTTTTACTAGTGACCCCTCTCCCCTTCAAGCTTTTATCTAATATAATACAGCTGGAGAGCTTGGTGATGCTTAGAATCATCTTATTAGTTGGGGTAGAGATGGACGACTAAAGGACAGCAACACTTAAAGTCTGAGTAGGGTGACATCCCCTCTCCCAACTGAATTTAAGAGCTGATCTTGATGTAATCATTTGAAGACAACAAAATCTTGAAAAGGCCAGCAAATTCTTGTCAACAGTGAGGTCTGGAGCCCACATTTTTAAAAAAAACTGAATTACAGCATTTTCATGTAAGAGTGGCCTCTTGTTTTCTAAACAAACTAAAATCAGGTTTGAATGTGATGCTTCAGGATATTTGTTTTAAACATAAACCCTTACTTTACAGAATGCTTTGGATAAACAAGAAGAATTGACACCTCTTGGAGTCCACTTAGCACGATTGCCAGTTGAGCCACACATTGGAAAAATGATTCTTTTCGGAGCTCTGTTCTGTTGCTTAGATCCAGTCCTCACCATTGCTGCTAGTCTCAGTTTCAAGGATCCCTTTGTCATTCCGTTGGTAAGAAAGATACAAGGGAAAGGCTAGGCATATTTATGCAAACATAATAGTTGTTGCTTAGGTACAATTTTTCACTCGCTTTTTATTACTGTATTATATACTGTCAAAGCCATTTAAATTGCCTTCCTCTGTATATTTTAAGGGGAAAGAAAAGGTCGCAGATGCAAGAAGAAAGGAATTGGCAAAGGATTCTAAAAGTGACCACCTGACAGTTGTGAATGCATTTGAGGTAAAAAAGAAAAAAGAAAAAAATCTTATGACAGTTTATTCAAGAGAAAAGGTGATAATAGACTAGAACCATATTTATCTTTTTAAAATCTATATTATCATAGATATTAGGAATAAATTGCTAAGTGAAAATGTTTAAAATTAGGTGAACATTTGAAAAAATTTAACATTTTTCAGTGTATTGTTTTGATTACAATTGAACAAGTGAATATTTTAAAATTTTATTTAATATTCACTTGTATCTATCTTATTGACATTTATGACAGGTCTCTCTCTGATCATTGATAAATTAAACCTATGTTCTGATTTAACATTTTGATAGAGTATTTTAATCATGTACACTATTCAGAATATAGACATTTTCTGCTCCCAAATGCCAGGCTTAGCTGAAGATACATATTTATCACCCATCTTTTCAAAAATTTAAATATTCTATGGTATATAGAGACAGCAGCTTCTAGAGTCAGTTTTGTACTGCATAACAGGAGAATATTTTTTTTTTGTCTTTGAGCTCATTCAGTATTACTTCCCTTTTTCCCCATCTTTCCTCCTCTAGCTAAAAAATAAATTTCATGTTTATGAAGTTGAAAAATATTTGATAGCATTGAAGTTTGTTGAATAGTGCTCATTTTGTTGACTTCATTGTGTGCAGTATGATGCCAGTTTATATAAAATGCACAATGTATTACTATATAATTTATTTGTAGGAAGGTCTGGAAATTCAGTGGCGATTATCTCAACAATTAGGATTGTGGGGAGGTTTTTGCTTTGCTTTAGTTTGTAAATTTCAAAATTCTTTGACCTTTTACAGAGAGAACATCAATAGAAGATTATTACCAAAATAAAGACAGATGAGTAGGCAGTCTTTGCTTTGGGGAATGATATAGTCTTTATTTCTTGGCATCACAGGGCTGGGAAGAAGCTAGACGACGTGGTTTCAGATACGAAAAAGACTATTGCTGGGAGTATTTTCTGTCTTCAAACACACTGCAGGTAATGGTGAATGTTTTGAAGTGATTCTCATTTATATTAGGGAATATATGAATGCATTTTGTATGGTTAGATTGGTAGCAAAAGGTTAATTATGTAAATTTGTCTTATGAAATTGAGTCATACAAAATCTTTATTAAACAAATGCAACAAAACAATAAAAGATGTATAATAAATAACTGATGGCTAAGGAAAGCTGCGAAAATCTAAGCATAGCAAGAAACACAGTAAGGCTCAGTTATGTTCCTGAACCCACCCTCTAGTTGACATTTTGATGGTTCAGCCTGAAAATTTTCACTAATTCTCCTAAAACCTATTTTTAATATTGGTCAGGGTATCTTTTAGGTAGGTATCTTTATCTTTAACTGATGTAGTGTAGTGAGAAAACTGGGCAGTAGGCATTTGTGAAACAGAAGAAAGTTAACAGTACATAGGGAAGATGCTCTGTAAGGAAAAAGCAATCTCAAAACAGTAAGAATAGGAGTGTCCTCACCTTTCCCCATCACGTATACACTTCAGCTGTGTGGCATGAACCCTGGACTGGACATTTATAACAATTCTATATGTGGGTAAAAGAATCAGGAATCGAGCATATTTAATCAAAACTGCCAAGGCATCAACAAAATGAAAAGAAGGATCATGGCTATAGCCTACTTAACAACTGTTTCCTAATATGGGGCAGTTTAAGAATGTGAATTCAATAAAACAAAAATAAGAAAGGAAACCAATAGAATGAAAAGGCTGCCGGGCTAAGAAGAAAAATTAAAGACCAAAGGAATTACAATAAACAAAATATACATCCCTTTAAAGCAAATTATTGGCATAGAAAAAAGCTTGAGATAGTCAACAGTTTGTAAATGCAGCAGCAAAAGGAAAACATGAAAGTAATAAGTAAGAAACTTACAGACAGGAAGATAGGACTAACCCATCGTGAAAGTAGTAGATATCTATACATAGACAATTCAAGTGTAGTTAAGTATGTATTTTAGAAATGTGTAAGAATATTTTCCTGAAAAAAAAAGAAAAAGAACTGATCCACAAGTATGGAAAGTTGGCTAAACCCAAGAGTTATTTGAGAATATTATATTCAGTCAAGATACTAAAATCTGAAGACAGGATAGACATTCAAGAAAGCACTTGAAGTACTGCACCCATGAGCTTGAGCTGTCCTTGAAAAATTCATTGAAAATGAAATGCTGTGTTTTGAGGGATGAATCAAAAAGAATTCAGTAATGAATGCACACTAAATCAGTTGGTGGTGTACACCGAAATTATATAAATATACGAGTTCAACATAAGAATGTAAAGATCATTATCCTGAACAATAAAAAACTTTACCTTTTATATTTATAGCCCTGGCCAGTTTGGCTCAGTAAGATAAAGCATCGGCCTGTGGACTCAAGGGTCCCAGGTTTGATTCCGGTCAAGGGCATGTACCTTGGTTGCGGGCATATCCCCAGTGGGGAGTGTGCAGGAGGCAGCTGATTGATGTTTCTCTCTCATCAATGTTTCTAACTCTCTATCCCTCTCTTCCTCTCTGTGAAAAATCAATAAGAAAATATATTTTTTTTAAAAAAACCTTACATAATAAAAGGCCAGCAACCGTAAGCAGAACAACCACTTGACTAGTTGCTATGAGGTGGGGGGCTGGTAAGGAGAACCGGGTGGCTGGCGGCAGCGGCAGGGTGGGACAATGGCCAGCGAGGGGAACCAAGGCCAGCAAGGGGAACTGGGTGGCTGGTAGTGGTGGCAGGGCGGGACCCAGGGCTGGCAAGGGGAATCGGCTGGCTGGCTGGCGGCAGCAGCGGGGCAGGATGAAGGCTGGTGAAGGGAACTGGGTGGCTGGCGGGGTGGGATGGGGGACTGGCGAGCGCGTGGAAGATGGACCTGATCACAATCTAGGCCTAGGGACCCTACCCATGCATGATTTGGTGCACTGGGCCTCTAGTAATGGTAATAAAACTCAGGAGGGAACCCAGCAAGTCAGTTATAAGAGAAATTAAGTTGGAAAACTAAAGTCACACACAGTTCCTAAAAGGAAGATGCACTTAAATATGACCAAGTTTATGTTTCATAGTCTCTTATTTTAAGCTTGCAAGGATGCCTTATTAAATATCATGATTATGAAATTATAAAATTCATTTAGTCCAGTTTCATTTCTATTTCACTTAAAAAATTGAGCTAGAATTAATTTTAATACTTTTATTAAACAGCTTCTATACTGTTTTCCCATTGTTAGGATAGTATTTTTGTTTAATTCTTCTGTCAGTGTATACATAAGTGTCTGCAGTATTATTTCTTAATGAATGACATTTCAGACAGTATTGAGTTAAGTGAATTTTCTTCATTTCTACTTTTCGATATTACTAGAATGCTTTAAAATGCATCATTTTTACCCAAATAATGAATTTTTTCTAAAAAAAAAAAAAAAAAAAAGACCTTAAATTTTTGTGCCAATAAGCAACAGTAGTTAATTTTCAATAGTAGAAATATGGATGGATGTTGGAAATACGCTTTTCTGTATTTCTTTTAAAATATGGGGTGAAGAACAATTTTGAAGACTTTTAAATACTAGTTTTTTTTGCACAATGAAGTAATCCTTAAATATCAGTACTTATATCCTACAATAGGCAAATTTTTTTCTGTAAAAGATTGGATGACCATCTGGTCTCCTTTGCAACTACTCACCTCTGCCATTATAGTGCAGAGCAACCATTGATAATATGCAAATGAATACGTGTGTTCTATTGACAAAAAACAGGTATTTTTATAATGTAGTTTGCCAAACCCTGCTCTAAAACATCACATTTTGCAGTATTTTATAAAGCAGGGGAAGCTTATAGCTAAATTTATTTATAAGTGTATGTTTTATAACCCCTTGTCACTCTGAGAAAGGTTTTCTAGTTCTATTGTTCTCTAGATGCTGCATAACATGAAAGGGCAATTTGCTGAGCATCTTCTTGGAGCTGGATTTGTAAGCAGTAGAAGTCCTAAAGATCCAAAATCCAATATAAATTCAGGTAAAGCAGAAAACTGTAATAATTTGCTGCTAATGTCCATTATATCAGTATTTTACACTTTTTTCTCTACCTTCCCAACCCTAATAGATAACGAGAAGATAATTAAAGCGGTCATCTGTGCTGGCCTATATCCCAAAGTTGCTAAAATCCGATTAAATTTGGGTAAAAAAAGAAAAATGTAAGCATTGAAGATTATGAATTACTTGTAATTCTGTTCTTAAACTTTTGAAATTCTATAATACAACAGGGCTCATTACACATTTGTTCTTAGTCATATTTGGACCAGATTCTTGTTCTTTTTACTTTTGATTATTTAGGACAGGGGTGGGGAATGTCTGGGCCACAGGCCATATAAGGCCCAAGAATTGGTCTGGCTCAGCCAAGGCATTAAGGGTGAGTTAATTAAATGTCTGACCAAATATAGCAGGCTGATTTTTAAGTTGATAATTATGTATGGCCCGTGAATGATGTCAATATCCAAACGGCCTTTGGCAGAAAGAATGTTCCCCACCCCTGATTTAAGAGAAGGCAAACCTTCCCTCATAGCACATCCCTGGAGTGGGTTCTCAATCATCTACTCATAATTTACAAAGAATGTTAGTGAATATAATAGTGTAAATACAAGAAAAGTAAGCCAGGTATTAAAATCATCTCAGTGACATGAGTGGTGGTTACTTTTAGCCATATTACATCAAAGTTCTCTAAGCTATCTGAAACTTTAAATGCAAAACTTTTAAATGTGGAAAAAGAAAAAAAAAAGCAAACACAGTACAAGTGGGCATTGCTTAGAATAGATTTGCTTCAGGACATTTTGCCTGTCTTTTAAAACACAATTTTGTGATTTCTCTCTTTGAATAAAATCATGATTTCACTGTTGTGGAAAATAAAGTAAGATTTTTAATTATATATATACTAGAGGCCCGATGCACAAAATTTGTGCAAGAGTAGGCCTTCCTCTGGCTGCCGGCACTGGCTTCCCTCTGGCACCCAGGATCCTGGCTTCCCTCTGCCCACCGGCATCTGGGACCCAGCTTCCCTTGCAGAGGGAGGCCTCACCCACCCGCCATAGCCTGCTGGTCGGTGGCCTGGGCCTCCCTCTTTGGGATGATTGTGGAGCCCCCCAATTGATCACCCCACCAGCTGGTAGCCTGGGCCTCCCTTTGCGGGGTGGTCATAGGGCAATGGCCGGGCCTCCGACCAATCGCATCAATTTTGCCTTGGCTGGCCTGGTGCCAGTGGGTGTCACAGTGTGGTCCCAAATGGCCGTTCAGTCGATTTGCATATTACGCTTTTATTATATAAGACTAGAGGCCCGGTGCATGAAAATTCATGCGCTGGAGGGGTGGTCCCTCAGCGCAGCCTGCCCCCTTTCACAGACTGGGAGCCCTCAGGGGCAGGAGGCAACCTGGCGATCGGGAAGGCAACGCCCCCATCACACATCTGCTGCTGCCACTGCCAGCAGCAAAAGCCTCTGACAGTCCTGTTTACCGGAGCCTCAGGTGGCTCTCGGCAGCTGCCATCCAAGGCCTGCCTGCGCCTCAGGCTGGCCTTGGGTGGCTGGGGGGCTGAGGAGACTGGGGACTCCAGAAGCAGGCATGCAGAGCCGTCAGGGGCCTGGCCTTGCCGTGCCTGCTGCCCCAGCGGGGCTGAGTGGACTGGGCGCTGCCATCTTGTGGCTGTGGGTGCTGCTATCTTTGAGAGTGTGGCAGTGAATTAGCATATTCCCTCCTTATTGGCTGTAGGTACCACCATCTTTGAGGGTTGGGTGGTCAATTAGCATATTTACTCATTGGCGGTGGGTGCCGCCATCTTTGAGGGCAGGGCAGTAATTAGCATATTCCCTCCTTATTGGCTGTGGGCACTGCCATCTTTGCAATGGCATGAGGGTCAATTAGCATATTTCCTCTTTTTTAGGTAGGATATGTACAAGTAGAGTTAGCCTCAGTTGTAGTTGGACAGATTCTTGTAATGCTAAAATATTCCCTGGCCCATTGAATTCGTAAGTGAATATTTTAATTTGAGGCATATGTCCTAAGGAAGTAATTGCAGATTTTTTTAAAAGCTGTATTTTAAACAACAAAGAAGTCTAGTAACAATGAGAAAATTATCCTTCTATATAATAAAAGGCTGATATGCAAATCGACCAAACAGCCGAATGACAGGTCACTGTGACGTGCACTGACGACCAGTGTCTGGAGACATTTGTGATTATTACAACTGCAGTGATACTACTGGCAGCTAATAGATAGAGGCTAATAGACAGATGCTCAGTGAGGACAGCCCTCCACTGCAAAGAACTCACTATGTCAAAAATGCTGATTCTCAGGAACCCTATTCTCAGGTATAAGATTTTGCATAACATGAATTTTAATTGTGACTGGATTATTCACATTTTAAGTGATCCAAGTACTTTTTGACATCAGTATTTTGTCAAATTTTTCTTCATATCTATCCCTAACTTAAAAGGTAGTTTAACAGAGATTCTTTTAAATACAAACATTTTATGCCTCTGCCATCCTGGGAAGGTGCTATAGGGGAGGAGGAGTAGGTCTCTTTGGACTGGTACTTTGTTTTGGTCTAGACCAGGGGTCAGCAAATT
Organism: Murina feae; assembly: GCA_004026665.1. Lineage (NCBI taxonomy): Eukaryota > Metazoa > Chordata > Mammalia > Chiroptera > Vespertilionidae > Murina > Murina feae. Next base: position 58,077 of record PVJC01003806.1, on the reverse strand, counting down.
TTAACACACTGGTCAAAAGCTTGTTTATGTATATTTTTATTGGAAAACAGCCACACCTGCTTGTTTACCTGTTGTCTGTGTCAGTTTTGCTGCTACACTAGCAGAGCTGATTAGTTGTGGCAAAGATCATAGGGCCCGCAAAGCCTGAAATATTTTCTCTCTGGTCCCGTACAGAAAAAGTGCCAGATGCTGCTACTGCAGCAATGTAGGGTTTCAGGATGGCATTGGTTAAAGGGACTGTGCAGTGAGGAAAGTAATTTCTGAATCTATTCTGAATGATGCCTCATCACCATGATTTTGATAGAAGTATATGAATTCCTAGAAATACAGGAAAGATACTCATTTCACTTTTATGTGAAATGTAAAGAACAAAATAAATGAACAAACACAATTGAAACAGACCCATAGACATAGAGCTGACTGGATTGGTGGATGCCAGAGGAGAGGAATTTTGGTGGAGTGGGAGAAAGGTGAAGAGATTAAGGAGTACCAATTCCTTAGCTATAGACCAGCCACAGGGATGTAAAGGAAAACATAGGAAATATAGTTAATAATATGATAACTGTATGGTGCCAGGTGGGTACTGGAAACATCAAGGGGAACACTATATACAGTATATGATTGTCTAACCACTGAGTGTACACATCTAATATAGGTAATGACCACTGACTATTTAAAAATAAGCCACCAAACAGCTTCTTGCTGAATTATATTAATTAAAAACTCCCGCAAAGTGAGGTAAAATTTTTATGACTATCAAAGAAAAGACCCCTAGGAATGAAGAGACTGAACTAGAGTTGTGTCAGAGTACATTTATTTCAAATAATCCTGTTTTGAAAATTGGGGATTTGAGTGAATGTGCAGCCACTTAAAACTTATTTTAGAATAGGTTTTTAAAAGACAGTTGTAGCTAAAACTCCTTTTAACCATTCTTAAATTTTTTATTTTATATTCACCTGGGTGTATAACCTGTGAAATTTTTAAATTATCATTTCACAAAGCTATTCTGTGAATTAAAGGCGTTAGTATCATTATTGACAGTACTATGTATAGACCATTCTCTTGGTGTGAATCACTTTGAAATATTTCAGTTGTTTATTTCATTCTTTGTTCATCAGTGGAATAGTAGAAACATAATTAAAGAATATTTTGTCACCTTTTTAATGTGTTGAGTAATTATACCTTAAAGAAGAGGATTTGTTGTATGATTTATAGAATTTTCACATTTAGCTGATATTTTTCCATGTTTTATTAAAAAATAAATTTTCTCAAATATAAATTTGTAAACTTAATATCGCAAAAATAAATTGAACTTACCTGTGGAGCTTTTTTAGATTCTGGAATTGGTTTGGAATCTCTAGGATTTATTTTAACTCCATTTTAACTTTCTTAAAGGGTGAAAGTTTACACAAAAACTGATGGACTAGTTTCCATTCATCCTAAATCTGTTAATGTGGAGCAAACAGACTTTCATTACAATTGGCTTATCTATCACCTAAAGATGAGAACCAGTAGTGTAAGTAAATAAAAATAATCATGGATCTTAATGTCAGTGTTGTTTTCTTATCCTTGTATGATTTTCATAATTATAAACAAAATTTGTTCTTTAAAAATTTTTTATGACATGAATTACAACTTCCTTAAGCAAATAACCTGTACTTTTAATGTGAATGTATGTCATGATTCATTTTTGTATTTTAATTAATTGGGACAGTTATTTGATTTGTGTAATTTTCTTTCAGAGTGTGCTTTCAGGAAATGCTGGTATTTCTTAGTATAGAGGAGTTTACACTGTACAAAGAATTTTGTTGGCATATCAGTATACCTTATAAGTATCGGTCAGAATGTTAAGAGGGATTCTGTTTATGCAGCTATAAAAATTCTTGCAACTGTTTTAGTGTTTTGGTTTTGTCCCTCAGAAAATATTTTATTTAAGAATAATGCTGTTGTTTGAATTAAAATAAAAATATAAAACTGTTTTCTGAGTTAAGAATGGCTTGTTTAAAATTATTTCTTCATAACTAGTCTCTCTAATTACATGAATAGGATAATACCTATTTTAGAAGAATGAATAATAAATAGTAAATTGGCACTGATGGTAATTGGATTAATGTGGCAGTAACTCAGACTCTTTAATGTGCTAATTTGCTTTAATTTCATTATAGATATACTTGTATGACTGCACAGAAGTTTCCCCGTACTGTCTCCTGTTCTTTGGAGGTGATATTTCCATCCAGAAGGATAATGATCAGGAAACTATTGCTGTAGATGAGTGGATTGTCTTTCAGTCTCCAGCAAGAATTGCCCATCTGGTGAAGGTGACTGGCTTTACATGATTGTCTTTGCATATACTTGCCAGTTAAGATGTGATCTTGTGGTTTTGTAAACAGGTCAGCAGAAGAAATGGTGTTGAGAAATTGATTCATAGTTTTTTGAGGTAGTACTGACCAACCATTGTAAATGTCTAAGTGAGATGGAAGCTTAAATTTTTAAATTTTACTGAACTTCAGTTGCTTACTAAAAATTGCAGTCTTTTGTATAGCAGCTTATGAAGTTCCTGTCTCAGCTAGTCACTTTATTACATTGCTTTATTGTACATCTTCCTTTGTTGAACTTGTGTAATTTTTCCAACCTTAGGAATTAAGAAGGGAACTAGATACCCTTCTGCAAGAGAAGATTGAAAGCCCCCATCCTGTCGATTGGAAGGACACTAAATCCAGAGACTGTGCAGTGCTGTCAGCTATTACAGACTTGATCAAAACACAGGAAAAAGCAATTCCCAGGAACTTGCCGCCACGACTCCAGGACGGAGGTTGCAGCTGACACCTTTTCTGTGTGGTTGGAAAGCCAATTTGATAGCCATCTTACATCATAGTTTAATGTTTGGCTAAATGCCAAACCCTGAGACATGGATAATTTTCATGTGTAAAGTAGAAACCTTCAGTAGATAGTAAAGACTTCTGTGCATGAGTTCGCAAAGTTATCTGTAGCTATTATATATAAAAACAATGTGTTCTCTGATCATATACTCTTTGTGGTCATACACTTGGGGATTATTCCTCTTATAAATAGTGTTGTACCACTTGAGAAAGTCCTTTGTTCTGTTATGAAAAAAATAATTTTTTCTGCCCATAATGACTGAGTATAAAACTGGTAAAAATATAATGCTTACCCAAAAGGCAGTGTCAAGTAGGAAATTTGAACACAGCCACATTTTTTAAATGAAACTTCTATCAGAGGTTCATTTGTTCTAATAAAACTCAGTATTTAATAAAATGTACAGTGTGTAAATCTCTGCTACCCTTTTGGCTTGGTTTCTACCTCTCCACCTCTCCCTTGGTTTATTTGATTTTTTGAAAATCTTTTTAGAATATATTCGTTCCTCCTTACATCACCTTGTGCAGCATAAAGTAGCAATTGTGAACATGGGTTTGGAGTTTGACTCCTAAGTTAAAGTTTCAGCTCTGCTTCCTTACCTGTAAAATATAGGTAAGGTTGTAAGGTTTGAATATGTTAATGCACATAAACAACATAGACTAGTGTCTGGCATGTAGAGTGTGCTCATTAAATCTTAGGTATTATTTGTCCCTGAAATATATTTTTATCATAGTCCATTATGTTATACTTTCATACTCTGAGTGCTAGTTTACCCTCTCAGCCAGTGGATGTTAGTGTGACATGTACTGTGTTTTTAGCCCTATCCAGTTGTGAGAAATACTAGTTATTGCCCAGTAGTCATCCTGACCCTCCCTCTTACTTGCTTGTTCAAGCATTCCCCCTCTGTGCAGCCTTGTGCCCAAGGATGTTGGACTCTTCATGATCTTATTCCCCTTATAAGTAACTGATAAGGCATGACTACGTGAACCTGCCTGGCCATTGAAAACAGACCTGCCAGGGGTGTAGGAGAAAGATTCCCCCCACTAATAGACTTGGCGCAGGAAGTTATGCTCTCCTCTTTGTCTGAATGAGAACTGCTACAGTCATTTTATGGTCACAAAGTTGGCTCCCTGGGACATTAGTGAAAATCATCAGTCCTTGATAACACTAGTGGGCCGATGAATTATCCAGACTGCCTTTCCTGCTCACAGATGCAATAAATCTGTCATTGAAACACAAACTATTCATCACCAAGCATTGTTAGCTGAACGTTGTTTTTACCATTTGTTTTGTGATCTAATAGTTTGACCCATATGTCTGATAAAAGGTATGTAAGTGGTGGTACTGGACATACTGCAAATAGAAACATCAAGAACCTCTCGCTGTACTCTAAAAGCTGCAAATCTTACTGTGCCTTCCAGTAAATACAATGAAACCAAAGGAAGCGTATCCTACAATGCCTGGGATTTCCTGATAATGCCACGATGGTCTGTTAACAGCGCTGGTTCAGATAACTGCTCCATTCTGGGAATGGGTGTCAACCTACCATTGCCTTCCAAGGTTTTGAATGTCCCATGTGTCCTAAGTCCATTCTCTTGGCTAGTCTCCCAAGTGTCCTGTCTCTCAATGTTCTTACATTGAGTCATGTCACAATATTGTAGCACCTTAGTTTTGCCCCTAAACTCAAGATGACCATTAGGTCTGTTCTAAAGAATGACTTTTTGCTCTTACTATACATAGTTGACCACAATGGTCTTGACAGGAAGCATTTTTTAAAATCTGTAAAACAAGATTACTAGTTAGTTGGTTTCCATGTTTGCGAACCAATATTTGGTCTCCATATAAATAGAAAAAAATGTTGCTGAAGAATTGTTTTAATAGGTGAGCTACTCTAAGAAATTAAAGTTACCACCCCCAATGTATGTCTTCTCTACAGCTGGTCAAGATGGAAGTTTTAATTGAAGGTGCTATTTTTGCTCTCTTTTGTTTACAAAATAGGGTGTTACTGAATTGAAAATGTATTCTAGGTCTGAGAACTATTTACTTGGTAGTTTTAAAGAATAAGCCATTAAATTAAGATGAAAATGTATTTGCCTCACTGTTCTGAGTGATACTGAGGAGAACTCTTGAACAAATAACCCTGAAACAGAAACTTACAAAAAAACAAAGTGTAAACCAATCACCAAATAATCATTAAAAATGTCTTAAAAAGTGGCTCCATGTGATACCTTCCTAATTCATTAACTAGGACAAAAGCTCTAGATAGCAGTGATTTTCAACATTTTCATCTCCTGGCACACATAAACTAATTACTAAAATTCTGCGGCACACCGGAAAGTACATTTTTTGCGGACCCAGCAGAAAAAAAGGCATGATTTTGATTTATTCACACTGGACAGTTGTTGTGTTGGCAGTCTTAAGGGAAAAGAAGTCAGTGCCCCTAACTAAATCAGGTAATGCATACTTTTAAAATTCTTGCTGCATACTGGTTGATAATTGCAGATTTATACCAATAATTACAAACGATTTTCTCTTACTGTATTTTTAAAACAAAGTCCACCCTAAGTTACAAATTCCTTTAGAAGGAATTTAATACCCTCTCACCCAAAGTAAATGGCAACTTTCCTTCCACTTTTTAGCTCTAAGTTTGTGTATATTTATTTTTAAGTAATTGTGATTATGTAGTAGAATCATATTTTATAATACATTGTTTTTAAATGGCATTTTTCTGATTTTAAAACATATCATTGAAGACTTTAGAAATTTAACAAGCATTTTACCCATTTTGATATATTTACATCTTTTTAAGCTTTAAGGTATTATTTTATAAAGAATAAAATTAGCCAATTTAAGTGTATAAATCTGTGGATTTGTCAAATGTATGAAGTGATGTATTTTCTACCACCAGAAACTTGATATAAAACATTCCCATCACCTAAAAATCTCCTTTGTTGCCCTATCTGGGTGGCTCAGCTTGTAGCATCGTCCATACACTGAAGATGGCAGATTCCATTTCTGGTAAAGGGGCATGCAGGAGACAGCAGATTGTTGTTTCTCTCTTCCCTCCTCTAAGATAATTTTAAAAAACATACCCTTGGATGAGGATTTAAAAAAAAATTTCCCTTGTTCTCCTTTATCAATCTTCTGCCCCCCCCCCCCCACACACACACACACTTTCCATTAGCAACCATTGATCTGCTTTGGTCACTAATGTTTTACCTTTTCTATAATTTCAAATAAATGGAATCATATGTAGTCTTTTGCGTCTGGCTTCTTTCCCTAAACAATGGTTTAGAGATATTTATGTTGCATGTATCAGTATTTAGCTTCTTTTTTATTAATAGTTAGCATTGTATGGTTACACCAGTTTGTTTATAAACTCACTTGTTGGTGGACCTTTGAGTTTTTTTTCTGTTTTTTGCTGCTATAAATAAAGCTGCTATGAACATGTGTATAGGAGTCTGTGTATGGATGTTTTTATTTGTCTTCAGTAAATGCCTGATTAAGATTATTGTGTCATATGGTGTGTTTAAAGGAAACTGCAAACCAATTTCCAAAGTGGGTGTACCATTTTACACACCCACCAGCAACGTGTGGTGGTCCCAGTGTCTCAAATCCTTGCCAGGTACGGGTATTTTAATTGTAATTTGTTGTTTGGTTATTTTCGCATTTAGTGGGTGTGGAACCATAGCTCATTGTGGGTTATTTTGTACTTATAATCAGTGATGAGCACATCTCGTGCTTATTTGCTGTCTTCCTTTGGGTTTTGATTTTCCGCCTCATGTTAAGTAATTGGGGCTTTAGGAATATGTCTGACTAGGTAGGATGATTCTTGATGAATTTAGAGTTACAAAAAATTATTAAAATTCATTGACACTGAAAATGGCAAAATGTGCCACTCTTTGCTTAGTCTGATGCAAAGAGGTCAAGCCAGTGTTGGGTGCCAGAAGAGAATAGCATGAGTGTCAGGTAATGGATGTCAAGTGTTTGCATAGCAACTGGGAGGTAAAGAATAGGGCCTGAGACAGCATTTCTCGATGCAGGTGAAGCCTGGGAGCTAAAGAAGGTGGCTGAGGTGGAACTTTGCAGGGAATCCCATCAGTCCTGCTGAGTGAGCTAGGGGAGCTATTTTAAATTGTGATTACTTTTTAACTAGTTCTTAATTTTGATTCATGTCTTCATGGCTCACTGTGAATTTTAAAGTGTTTTTTTCCAGAAGACGGTGACATATTTCTGAGCCCTTGCAGAATATATGTTACCTTCACACAATAAAGACAACTTGGGGAATAAAACTTCATGTTAGCAAAGCTTTCATATGATGAAATAGTGATTCCTTGGTGATTTCTCTTTCTAGGCCTTTCAGGTATATACTTTGTAGATATTTTAATGCTTCCAATCACGCCATTCTCTCTTTTTTAAAAAATACATTTTTATTGATTTCAGAGAGAGGAAGTGAGAGGGAGCAATGGAAACATCAAAGAAGAGCCAAAATTATTGACTGCCTCCCATACGTCCCCTACTGGAGATTGAGCCCACAACCCCGGCATGTGCCCCTGACCCGGAATCGAACTCAGGACCCTTCAGTCTGCAGGCTGATGCTCTATCCCCAGCCAAACAGGCCAGCAGCGGTTCTCAACCTGTGCGTCACAACCCCTTTGGCTGTCGAACGACCCTTTCACAGAGGTCACTGAAGACCATCCTGCATATCAGATATTTACATTACAATTCATAACAGTAGCAACATTACAGTTCTGAAATAGAAATTAAAATAATTTTATGGTTGGGTCACAAAATGAGGAACTGTATTTAAAGGGTCAGAAGGTTGAGAACCACTGGGCTAGGGCTACCCCATTCTCTCTTAACAGCTATTTCTCTTGTTAAATTACTTGTTCTTTTTCATTGTTAGTGGAAACCTGATTTGAAGGCAAAGAAACATTTTTGTAGGATCTGGAATAAGAATATAAATGAAAGCCAACACACAAGTCTTGGATGAAATATGTTCTATCCTCCTAACTTGACAAATATACATTCATAATGAAAAAGTAAGAAATGGCAAATAAAACCATGTTTTCTTCTACAACTGAAGGTCAGCAAAATATTGAAGATAATTTCTAGCCCTAGTTTCATGAGTTTTCTCAACTATTTCAACTTTTTCCAAATATTTTTACATCAACTGCTATAGCCATGGTTTTGCTTTGTTTTTTCTTAGTGGATTGCATTGATTGATTTTCAAATATTGAACGAGTCCTACATTCCTAGAATAAACCTGACTTGGTTGTGATGTGTAATATTTTAAGATTTTTGCTGCTCTGTTCATGAGGGATACCAGTCCATAGTTTCTGGAAGAGATTGTATAGAATTGGTGATAATTATTTAAATGTTTGGAAGACTTCACTGAAACCATGTGCACCTGGATATTTCTTTTTCAGAAGTTTGAAAATTAAGAATTCAATTTACTTATTAATTTTTAAGAATTCAATGTATTTAGTTACAGGACTAGACTTTTGACAGTTTGTGGTTTTCAATGAATTGGCCCATTTTTATTTAAGTGTTGAATTGTCAAATGGTTTAAATATCCAAGCTTTGGTCATTATGAATGAAACTGTTATAAACATTTGTGTGCAGATTTTTGTGTGGACATAGTTTTAAATTCATTTGAGTAGATACCAAGGATGTGCTTGCTGCATATGGTTTAGTTCCTTAAGAAACTGCCAAACTCGTTTCTGTGGCCTTTGCACTCCCACCAGCAGTGAATGTGAGTTCCTGTTGCTCTACCTTATTAGCAGTATTTGATATTGTCAAGGTTATAGAATTTAGCCATTCTAATCAGTGCATCATGATAATCTCATTTTTAATATGCAACTTCTTAATGTATGATCCTAAGCATCTTTTCAGATGCTTATTTGCCATAAGTATATCTGTGGGAGTTTTCCAGATCTTTGCCCATTTTTAAATTGAGTTGTTTTCTAATTATTGAGTTTTAAGAGTCCTTGGTATGTTTTACATGCCGATCCTTTATCAGATGTTTTGCTAGTTTCCCTCATACTCTGGGTTGTCTTTTTCTTGTCTTTTAATGAAGTTCAGCTTACCAAGTTTTTCTTTTATTCATTATGCTTTTAGTGTTGTATTTAAAAAGTCATCTCCAAACTCAAGATCACCTTGATTTCCCCCTGCATTTTCTTCTAGGAGTTTTATAGTTTTTCATTTATCCCAAGTAAATGAATATTTAATTTTACTTTTGTTATTGATGTCTAACCTAATTGTGTTATCAGAGGACTCACTCTGTCCTAACTTCAATCCTTCAATTAAATTTTAAAATTTGGTAAAACTTGTTTTATCACTTAGGAAATGTAAATATTCTATGTCTGAAAAAATGTATATGCTGATTGCTGCAGAGTCCTATTTATTTTGCCTATTTTATAGTCATTCATATCTACTTTTTATTAACCTTCACTGTTACATCTTTTTTTTTCCTTTCAAGTGAGAAAGGTATGTAAGGTCTCATGCTATAATTTTAGATTCCTTCTATTTCTGCCAATATTTGCTTTATATATATTGAGATCATGTGGTTGGGATAATATACATTTAGAATTGTTATATCCTTCTGGTTAAATGGAACTTTCATCATTATGTAGACTCACTATCCCTATAGCCATACCTTTTATCTTAAAGACGACTTGATCTAGTATTAACATAGCTACATGCAGTGGATGTTGTTCTTCCCAGATGGACTTATTCCTTTAGCTGCTCGAAGTACTATCAAGATGACAGCCTTCACCCTCTGCAGAAATTGTATGGAGTCCTGTCACTCAGGGCCACTTCCTCTTTCTGGGGACAGTTTACACCATATGGGTGATCAAAACAGGGTTATAAAGGTGCAGTCCTTGCTAAGTGCCCTCTCCCCTCTCCTCTGGAGTTGTTATATATCCTTGCATTCCACATGTCTCTTCTCTCCATGCATCCATGTAGGTTCCTTCTAGCCTCTCTTCCGGTTCACCAATATCTTTTAACAATCTAATCCTATCTAAAAACCCAGTTCCGTAATTTCTAACTGCTGTTGTTTTTCCTTTGTCACTTCTTTAAGTTGTTAGTTCTGTATTGCATTTTAAAGTTTGGCTTTATCTCCATGAGCATAGCTATTATAATTATTGTATTGTCTCCAATGATTTGAATATCTAGAATTCCCTATGAATGTCAGCTTTTTCTGTATCATGATGCTGGGTCTCAGATTTGTTTTTTCTGAACCTTTCATTTGTGAATTTGTTTTTGGAAAAACAGGTCTTTTCTTCTTCTGCCAAGATCTTAGTTATTCTAGAAACCCAAAGAGCGAGGCTGCAGGTCCTCAAAATTCATATTCTCACCCCAGAGTAAACCCTTCGAAGCCCCAATCCACAACATGGGAGATTATGGCAGGCACTATGGCCAGCGTTGCTCAGCACTGCAAGTCCACCAAGTAACTCCACCTCTTTGTTGCTTTCCAAAATCAGCAAACATAGCTGTAATTTGGAATGGAGGATGGAGCAGATTGGGGGGGGGGGGGGGGGAGGCATCTCCAGAGATGGTACTCCTCTCTCTTCTTCACTAGCTCGTGTGGAAATCTAACAAAGATTCCTTTGATTGGTGTATCCTAGCACATGGCTGTGTTTTAGCTACATGGAATACTGGGAAACTAAGCATTTTAAGGATTTATAGTGGGTGTTGGAGGCAGAAATCTAAGATGATGACTCCTGATCTCTGCTTCCTTGGTGTTGTGTCTGTGATTATGTTGCACTGAATGGCAAAGGAATTTTGCAGATTTAATGAAGACGCCAATCCAGTTGCTTTTGAGTTAATCATAAGGGAGATCATCCTGTGGGTCTAATAGAATTATAGGAGTTCTTTAAAAGCAAGGTTTTCCCCCCTACTGGTAGCATATTGTGTATGGAGTCAGAGGGATCCCAAGTGTGAGGATTCAACATGCCACTGTTGCCTTAAGGATGGAAGAAGCCACCTGGCAAGGAATATGAAAAGCCAGTGGAAGCCGTGAGCATTCTCTCCCTCACCCTGCACTGGCAGCCAGCAGGGAAACAGGGATCTCAGGCTGCTGTCACAAGGAAGTGAAGGTGTGAATGACAGGTATGAGCTTGAAAGAAAACACCTTAGCTCCCTGCAGCTGAGAAATCAGCCAGCCAACACTCTGACTTCAGTCTGTGATGCTCCAAGCAGAGAACCCCACTAGGCCATCCTGGAGTTCTGACTATAGAACCATGAGAGAGCCCTGGCCAGTGTGCTCCGTTAAGCATCATCCCATGCACTGAGAGGTTGCCGGTTCGATTCCCAGTCTGGGCACATGCCTGGGTTGCAGGCTAGATCCTCAGTACAGGGCATGTATAAGGCAGCCAATAGATGTTTCTCTCTCCCTTCCTCTCTAAAAATTAAAAACATTAAAAAAAAACAAACCTGTGAGATAAAAAATGAGTGTTGTCTTATAGAAACCTGTCACACAGCAAAAACAAACAAACAAACAAACAAAAAAACCCCCAAACAACAACAACTACAGAATAACTCATTCTTTGCCTTCCACCAAGATTCACAAGGTGGTGAAATTTCACAAGCACAAAGGTTTAGATACTGATTGGCCTGAATGAATAAGATACACTCTGGGGGTCAACAGCAGTTAGGGGACTGTGAACTATTAATAGAAGCTAGTCGGTCATGCAGTTTTGTGGAAACCATGAGAAGAAACAGTTTAAGCCCAGCTCTTAAAAAGAGCTTCTGGGGCAGCGGATGCCACCATGAAACCAAGGACACACCTGTTGCCTTTGATGTCAGCTGCTGATATCTTTTTCGTAGAACTCAGATTTGGCCAAGAGTTCAGCAGACTATTTACTTAAATGATTATAGCTACAGTCAATTAAATCACATCAGGACAAATGAACACGTATATACAAAATCTTTATAAATTCACGTTTCGCCAAAAGTGTACAAGCAGTCTCAACTCATTGGGACAAGAATGAATATTTTTGTTCTCCACAGGTCGCTGAATGAAATTGTGCAATTCAAAGAAGCTATTCTAGAACCTGAACTAGGTCGGAAGACAGCACTGTGTCCCGTAAAAACGACATGTTGTGAATGTGTTAAATACCTCCTGTAAAACACTATACCTAACAACAGTATTAACCTGCTCGCTAAATAAGGCTTTGATTTATAAGATGCACATGTTTCCAAAACTGTTTGACATCTCTGCTTATAAATTAATTCACAGGACTCGTTTACTTGCTTTTTAGAGTCTGGGTATTAGCAAAAATAACACAATGATCCCTGTGTAAGCAACAAATTTACCTTCCTTCCTACATGAAAACACCAGGTTAGATTACAACTTGTCCCCCTCTCCTCCACAAAGTCTCTGACATTAATGAGGAAGGAGACAGATTTTTTTTTTTTTTATCCACCCCGACATCTCTTGCTGTGACCTCCTGCTCTCAAGGAACTCAGGGCCTGGCACGAGTTTTATTCCCAGAAATGTACGCACAGGGAAAGGGGAGACATCCGGGGTCAAGAAGGCCCAGGGTGCTCCTCCCCGGCTCACTGCTGAGGTGGCAGGACTCCGGGCACGGGAGCCAAGTATACTTACCTCCTTCACTAGCCTTCTCAACTTTACTGCCAATTTGGGTGCCTGGTTGGCAGACAGCAGCTGGGCATGTCACACAGAGATCTGAGGCCTTGGATAGTGCATCCTTTGCCAGGTTTTACCCGTTGGTGGAGGAGAATGGAGCAGAGAGTGAACATAGCTGATGGTAAAGATGGTAAAGATCGGTTCTCCCCTCTCAATCTGCCAAACCTCACACCCTGTGTCTGAAACATACTTTTAAAATGACTCTTTTCTCTCCTCGCACTCGTAAAGAGAGGCTCCACACCCAGCCCCAGCGGTCTTCAGTGCAGAGAAAATGGGTTTCCCCATGAAAGGCAAACTGTTATGTTTCAATTCAATACCATGCTGGTTTCTTGATACCTTTTAAGGTGGAATCTGATCTTCCTTGGGAGTGTTAAAGTGTGTCAGCCCATTTCCTATGGGAACTGAGTGGGAGGAGAAAGAGTCAGAAGCCTTGCATTACTGAAGGCAAAGCAGCCTCATGTCTGTGTATCAGCTCAGTTGGGATTACTTGTTAAAGTAGGAATCCTGTCCTATATTTAAGCTTTTCTCACATATGTGAACCATCTAAATTTTATGCTGTTAAAGTAGCGTAGTGTTATTAGGCTATATTTGTCTTAATCCAATATTGGGTAAGATGGATTTAAAAAAAAAATAGGTAAGGCCTCCTTACTTCCCTGCTAACCAGGAGAGAGGTGGCAACAATTCATGTCAATATTCCTTTCCTGGGAAAGGGTTTAAAAATCCTGCTCACATTCAGAACTCTGTCAGCTTCTTTTGAAATCCACATAGCATTCTAATCAGATCTAAAATGTCAGAGCAGGAAAAGTATATACAAAACTGAGCATTCCTTCAAGACAGAGACTCTTGCTAATGCGGGGAAAACCACATAGCGATGCTTACACAGGGAGAGCCCATTCTTGGTTAAGTGAGGCTAGAGAATCAGGATACAGCATCGTATGTACATGCTTTATTGCCAGACACAGTGCAACTGGGAGGAGCCGAGGCCCCTGGATGCCGCATGTGGACCGCTTGCTCAGCTACTCTGTTCACCTAGAGGTTTGCAACAGGATCGTTGTGCACACACCCAGCTTTGCGAACTAGCCATTCTCCTGAGAGAGCAAAACCACCTGGCAAGCTTAAAGGCAAATGTTTTCCTCCCTTTAATCAAGTCGGCTGTGTAAAAACCCAGAAGAACACCAGCCCAGGACCATCCCACCCACCACGATGCAGTGCAAATCTTGCAGTTGCAAAAGGCCACCAGAGAGGCTACACGTTGGTCTCCAGTCCCAGCAAACGTCCCATTCTCTCCACATTCTTATCGATCGTGGCTTGACATGTTATCTCTTTGGCACACTCCATGGGAAACCAGCCTCTTTCTCCATCGCGCAGTCTCTCCCCTTCGTACCAGCCTGCAGAGAAGAACAGAGTCCTCATGAAGCAACACGTGTCTGGGTGTTTTTCACTGTGCTCGGCTCCGACAAGGAAGGCTGTTGGGTACCACAGATGATGGGAGGTGGAGAGAGAGGTGGAACAGAGGGGATGGCTACAAGGGAGAATGAATGACATGGTCAGAGGCTCCGAAGTGAGCAGGTGGGACAGTCTGTGAGTCTGGGCTGAGCTGGGGTGGAGGGCGCTTTGGGTAGGGGCAGCAGGAAAAATGACTGTCCGGAGATGAGAATAGGTCACTGGGAAGGAAGGAAAACTTGTCATAGTCCCTTTCGAATAGCAAACCACACGGCTGCATCCCTTTTCAAAAACATGTAAGAGCCACGACGTGTAGAAAGAGGAGAGGCTGGTGCACATGAGAAAAGCCAAAGGGAGGTGGAAGATGCACATGAATAGCAAAAAGCAGCCTCCTGGGTTCTTCACACCCTGAACGCGGGACCACGCGTGAGAACACCTGCACTCACCGTCGCTGACACGTTGATAAATGAGGACCACGTCGGCCACCTGCAGGGAGAGTTCGTCTGGCTGCTTGGCGGTAAACGATCTAATGATTTCTACCTGGGTCAGTGCTAAGGAGGAAAGGGAACATGCTGAGCTTCCAGCAGCAGAGGAAAAACAGAACACAGGTACAAATCAATAGGGTTCTCAGTCTTTCTGTGCAACTTGAGGCCGGCGTTGATAGAAACAACTGAGGCTTCAATGAAGAAGCAGAAAATCCCTCCCGAGAGCTCTCATACTGAGCTAAGAGCTTTATAACTTCAGAAGCTCAGGGTCGAGAGAGGCCGTTTATGATGCATGAACCCCCTCAAAAACAGCCTTGATAAGGAGCCATGAGTCACGTCACATAACAGAGCAGAAAACAGCCACATGCACTGGGGAAACTGAGACCAGACGGGTGAGGTAAGGCGCCAAGAACATGCAGCTGATGATGACATCCACAACACACCCAGTCCTCCAGGCTCTCTTCCAAGGTGCTTTCCCATCAGTAGCAGCACTGGAAGCTGCCAAAGAGGTTTAGAAATAAAACGATCTCCAACCAAAAGTTAGAAAACGTTTTGAGTTTCTCTTTATGCTAAATCGTACGTAATAAAGCCATTAACTGCAGTGACTTGGTACTGATGGACGAGGCTTCTTAATTTGTGGGTTTTTTTTATACAGCTTGATTCTATGAATTTTATATCAGTCCATCACTTCAGCTTCGGCTCTACGCTGAAAGCTATGACTTCTGAGTGTTCCAGGACACACAGTTTTGTTGCCCTTTATTCTCTGGGTTTGACCTTCTAGCTAGAACCATCCAGAGAAGCATAACATCAGCAGTAAGGCGCTAATACACCACCCTGGACCACATTAGTTCCTAGTTCTCTAGAAGAATGAAATGCATTTTGTAACAATTATCACTTCAATTAAAAAAAAAAGGTCAAATGGAATGGTAAAGCCATTTCCTTTCACGTTAAAAATACATTTCAGCTTAGATTTAGACAGTCAGTATGGCTTAAACATGCAGCCAAGGACCCTGAACCACAGCTACAAATGTAAGAGCTTTACCTTCCCAAGTCTAAGCAGGGCTTTCAATGGATATTATTTAACTCCATCTTCCCAATAATCCGGTGCTGTGTGTGTGTGTGTGTGTGTGTGTGTGTCTCAGCGTGGATATGCCACAATGTACTGCGTTTATACCACAAAGAACTGCACCTTGGATTTGAACTCAGACCCCTGGACTTCCAAAGCAGGGATCACCTAGTTCTGATGTAGGACAGGCAGCAGGAAGGAAAGAAACCTGGAGCATTAAATACCCCAGTGTCCAGCAGGGGGCAGAGCCCCTCCACGGTCGGCCTTTCAGAGCAGTCAGCCCAGGAGTTACTTACAGGTTCGGTCAGGAGGCTGCTTCCCGCTGCTGTGTCCCAGGGCGGTGATCCAGCGAGCTCGCTCACTCCTAAACACACAGGGCAAAGCCAGGTGAAAGATGCAGGCTGTTTACAGAGAACGAAGCATGCCCTAGAATGCAAAGCCGCTTCCCAACAGGGGAGAGGTGACCTACGGAGGTCTGGGGCTGACCTTCACAACAAAGGTAAGGGGGTTTTAAATGGTCACCTGGGACACTTAAGCTCTTCCGAATGACCTTGGTAGCTGTTGATGAAGTGGAACTTCTCACTTGACAGTTTAACCTTTAATAAAGAGCTGATTACACTTACACATTGCAACCACAAAACGATGTTCAGTTATGCATAATCGGAAGTTAAACATTTCAAAAAAGTAAATTTCCTTAAAAAAGAAAAAGACAATCCCACTGAGGCAGTGTCCCTCCAGGCCCTCTTGTCCCTTTTCCCCCATACTCAAACCATTTCAGAAAAGATGAGAAACGTGATATATTTAAAGCTGCTTTGTTCCCCCTTCAACTAATATTGCCAAATATGAGCTCTACTGAAATAGAAATTTTTGACCTTTTTTAGACTGTGCTCAAATGCTTATTAATACGGCTTAATGGGTACAGCCAAAAATAATTCAAGGCAAAAAACAACTAAGACTTTTTCTACAACATTAAGCTATCTTTACATGAAACAATATTTAATGAAAGGATCAAAAGTTTCATATAAGCAAGCACTACTCCACAATACAGTTTATGGCCGGGAAAAGCCAAATATCAGGATTACAATGAAATGAGCCACACACCCATACACACTTTGAAATCTCTTAAGAAGCATTAAGTCCATACGACGTGGCAGACACTGCACTTGGCATCCATCCATTATATCATATAGTCCTCCCAAAAGCCGGTGAGAAAGATGAGAATACTAAGCTCTAACATCCGAGATTCCAACCAAGGTCAATTTCTACTACGGCCACTCTACCTTCTTACCTTCCTCATGTCCAGTACTTGAAAAAAAAAATTTTCCCCCCCTTTTTTACTGGACTTTATTTTTTAAATGTATTTTATTAATTTTTACAGAGAGGAAGGGAGAGGGATAGAGAGTTAGAAACATCGATGAGAGGGAAACATCGATCAGCTGCCTCCTGCACACTCCCCACTGGGGATGTGCCCGCAACCAAGGTACATGCCCTTGACCAGAATCGAACCCGGGACCTTTCAGTCTGCAGGCTGATGCTCTATCCACTGAGCCAAACCGGTTAGAGCAAAAAACAATTTTTTTCCTCCCATAATAGCTTGCTCCAAAAAGATGCTTCTTTCTCACTAACACCCCACCTTTTTTTAAAATATATTTTTTTTATTTCAGAGAGGAAGGGAGAGGGAGAGAGAGAAACATCAATGATGAGAATCACTGATCGGCTGCCTCCTGCATGCCCACTACTGGGAGTGGAGCCCGCAAACCCGGCATGTGCCCTAACTGGAAATCGAACCATGACCTCCTGGTTCATAGGTCAATGCTCAACCACTGAGCCACACCGGCCGGGCTCTGGCACCCCCTCTTCACACCGATGTGTATTCACCCACCATCCAGACAGAGCAGCCGTTGTCTAGTGCTAGAACATGTCATGCTGTTCCACACCTTTCCTACTAGCTCTGTTCACTCTCAAATACAACCTTCCTGCTGCATTACTGAGCTAGCCCCCCTCATAATCGCTACTTTAAAATCTTAGATTGGCCCTACCTGGTTTGGCTCAGTGAATAGAACGTCGGCCTGTGGACTGAAGGGTGCCAGGTTCGATTCTGGTCAAGGGCATGTACCTTGGTTGCGGGCACAGCCCCGGTGGGAAGTGTGCAGGAGGCAGCTGATCGATGTTTCCCTCTCATCGATGTTTCTAACTCTCTATCCCTCTCCCTTCCTCTCTGTAAAAACTCAGTATATTAAAGAATTTTAGATTGAAGAACGTACATAAAATAAAACCCTGCACTGATCTTACGTGTAAATCGCTCTCTAAGTTTCCTTAGATTTACCCACAAACACATGCTGCCGGGTCAGGAGACACGCGCCAGGAGGTTCCCTTTATCCCTTCCCAAGCGATGACCTCCCGGAAATGTAACCTGTTCTGGCTTCCATCAACTTCAGCTCGTGTTGCCTATCCTGTTCTGTAAGAAAATGGAATCCCATGTTGTGTCCACTCTTGTGTCTGACTTCTTTTGTGCCACACACCCACTCCATACTGAAACCACAAGCCTCACCTCTCCCAGGCAGCCTCCTCTGATGCGTGAACCAATACTTCGTCCCCTTCCCAGTCTGGTCCCCGTCTGGCGGTCCTGTTCCCACACAGCCCTCTGCACGCTCCTGGCCCACTGTAAGCCTCATGAAAGCAGGCACCGTATCTATACGGCTCGCTGCCTGGCACACAGCAGGGACTCAGCAAACACTCGCTGACCTATGAAATCACGGGCCATCAATCTCACATGGACCCCCCCAACATGTACTGACTCTCCAAGGCCATACACTCTGGGAGGGAAGGAACTGGGCCTTGTTCTAAACAGTTTTATTTACGTGACAGATACAGGACCCTTTGCATTTTGCAAGTACCATCTAATCTAGTTCTTATCAAAAATCTTGGAAGAAAACACTGGCATGATTATTTCCATGTTCCCGGAGGACAAAGCTGAAGTCTGGAGTGTGAAGTGCCTGTTCACAGTAAAACAGCCAAAGTGGTCAGGCCAACATGGCTCAGTGGTTGAGCGTTGACCTATGAACCAGGAGGTCACAGTTCAATTCCTGGTCTGGGCACATGCACGGGTTGCGGGCTGGAATCCCAGTGGGGAGAGGGAGGGTCGTGCAGAAGGCAGTCGATCAATGATTCTCTCTCGTTATTGATGTTCTATCGCCCTCTCCCTTCCTATCTGAAATTAATAAAAATATATTAACAAAACAAGCCCTGGCTGGTTTGGCTCGGTGGATAGAGCATCAGCCTATGGACTGAGGGGTCCCAGGTTCGATTCCGGTCAGGGGCATGTACCCTGGTTGTGGACACATCTCTAGTGGGAATTGTGCAGGAGGCAGCTGATATATGTTTCTAGCTCTCTATCCCTCTCCCTTCCTCTCTGTAAAAAAAATCAATAAAATATATTTAAAAAAAAAAAAACCCAAAGAAAACCAACAAAAAAACAAACAAAAAAAAAAACAAAACAAAACACACACCAAAAAACCAACTTAATTCAAGCAGTGCAGTCAGAAGGGAAAGACAGGTGGTCCGGGGTCCACGAGCTGGGGTTCCCTAGCGGGTGCTCACGGCGTAATGAGAGAAGGCGGGCAGCGTGGACACAGCAGTGTGCCGAAAGACAAACTTCTTTAAGAGAAGAGGAGGAGCCCTAACCGGTTTGGCTCAGTGGATAGAGCATCGGCCTGTGGACTGAGAGGTCCCAGGTTTGATTCCGGTCAAGGGCATGTGCCTTGGTTGCGGGCACAACCCCAGTGGGAGGTGTGCAGGAGGCAGCTGATCGATGTTTCTAACTCTCTATCCCTCTCCCTTCCTCTCTGTAAAAAATCAATAAAATTTATTAAAAAAACAAAAGAAGAGGAGGAGACTGTGGGGCTGGAGTGTCAGGAGTAATATACACAATTTACACAGCACCTCAGCCTGCTGTCTGGCTTTTAAAAACAATTGAAAGGGCTTCAGAATGGTTTTATCAGGAACTCGAAAGCATCATTTCCTTTAAAAAAAACCAAGCAAACACTTCAATCTGTGATATCATCTTTTTTTTTTTTTTTTTTTTTTTTTTTTTACCTCCGGCTCAACTGGAATTTGCAAAGTACAAAGGAAACTGAAAAAAAAACCCAAAGCATCTCACGGGTGGAAGGGCTGCTCGCCAAGAGAAACCTAAAATGACCCATCTGCGTTCTCTCCGTGCCACATCCACAAGCCAGGCTCCTCTGTGGCTCGCCGCGGCCCCGCGCCACGGCCCTTGCTGCTGGCTGCATCCTCCATGTAAGGCTTCCCTGGCACGGCACTGCCCTGGCAGCGAGTGGCCGTGTTCAGCCGGGCCTCCCCCTGCGGCCACTTTCCAGAGGCCCAGATGAAACCCTTCCCTCCCATGGCAAGCTGCCTGGATGCTAATGCACCGCTCAGACACAGCGGCCCTCGCAGGGACCCCGGAGGACAGAACAAGACACTCCTTGTTGCCCTGGCTCAAAGGGGCCCCTTCTTGAAATGGCTTCAATGGAGTAGATGCTGTTAGAACCCCACGACTTCCCCCAGGGCCTCCAGGAGCCCTGCCAAGGAGCCTCCCCCCTCCCCCCTCCTCTCGGTCAGCTAGCAGAGAGCACAGCTCCTCTCACACAGGGAGTGTAAGAACAAGACAAGCCAGGCCCAGACATACCCATTACAGCTCTTTTCTCGGGGGACAATAGGAACCAATCAACATGAAATCACAGGGCCGCCCACCACCCAGTTCCTAGACTTTTCTCTTGGCCCAAACAAAGTGAGAGAATAAACAGGACGCCCTCCTGGGGGCCTGGGCATATCAACCTCTAAGGCTCTCCGACCACCCCTTTCTCCCACATTCACTGAGCACTGGCCTGTGCCAGGATCTGGGCTAGGCGGAGGCTGCCAAGTGACTAAACGGGCTCTCCTGCTCTTCACAGGCCTCAGCGTGGAGCAGACGGGGCAGGAAACAAACCCAACTCAGAGCCATGGGCCTGGGCAGAGCATTCTGCACAACACACGTGGCCCAGGGAGAGGGAGAGGATCGAGTGGAGGAGAGATCCCTTTAACACAGACACCTGTCCATGCCATCCTTTCACGCAGGTGTCTGCTGTGGCAGCACCTTGTCCTGC
Source organism: Murina feae (assembly GCA_004026665.1). Taxonomy (NCBI): domain Eukaryota; kingdom Metazoa; phylum Chordata; class Mammalia; order Chiroptera; family Vespertilionidae; genus Murina; species Murina feae. The sequence goes on along the minus strand of PVJC01003806.1, from coordinate 37,407 downwards.
TTCGCACATCAGTCATTAAAAAACACAGTCGATTAAAACAGTTGCACACGGTTCGAAGCTACAGCAAAGCTGGACTTTCCTCGAATTCCAGGCATCGGCCAGAAAAGACAGATAAGTACTGAGAAAGTGCAGAGTCGGCTTTGAAACCAAGAGGCAAGGCTGAGGATGAGGCTGAACGGAAAGGAATGCCCACCAAGGACCTGACCCCCACCCTGGTCCTCTTGACCTTTCCATAGAGGCTACGAGACCCCAGCTGCTGCCTCACCTTCCTTTTATCCTTCTTACAATGGCATCTGACCGGATTCCTCTGGGGTTCCTTCTCACAGCCTCCACAATTACCTGTGGAGCCTTTTGAAATTCGTATATACCCACAGCCTTTGGTTAAAAGTCCTCCAAGCTTGCATGAGGAGTAAGACTATGGAGATGCTGTTTTTGTTCACTCTGACACTCAATTCAACTAGCTGAGCTCAATAAGGGGTTCCATGAAAGGAAACTCACAGGGTAAGAAGAAAAATGCTGTTGTGATGCTGTGTGACAAAGCCAGTGAAGCGGGACTCCAGCCGGAGCAGAATCGTTCCCCTGGCCCACGGGGAGTGCTAAAATGCAGGCTTTGTGACATGCGCTAAAGTGTAATGATCTAGTAGCTCATGAGACCTAGTCTAGTCCAGAATCCTAGAGTTCACCTGCGGAGGGGCAACTGTTCCCTGGATAACGAAAGATCCGTACTATCACCTCCTCCTTCACCGGGGTCGGTAATCAGGATCACAAACGATAATGAATTTTGACAGACTCTGTACAAGTAAAAGATTATTATTGGACACAGATCCAAGATTCAACAAGGAGAAAGTACTCCCCCCTATCATAAATATATTTTTTTCCATGTCCATTGTCATCTCGGTATTGTGAATTTTCCCTAAAGGGTGTGTAAGAGTCTGTCAAATATACTATTTATAATTTTATCCCATTCCATTTACTTCCTGTTGTTAATTAAACCATTAACATAAGCAGGTAGAGCGCAAAAGACTCCCGGCAATCCATGCGCCTTTGTCGGCAGGCCCAGGAGTTGGCTGCCTGCACAGCTGACAGGACCAACCCCATCCATTAGGCTCCCAGTTCTTGCGAGAGAGAAATTCTGAGAAGGACTTTTGATTACCGTGTAAGATGATTACATCTTATAGCTAAAAATAATGGGTGAAGAAAGTTTGTGTCCACCACCGAGCATCTCCTGGCATCCCATCACGATGTACACTAGACCCAGATGCCATCCAAATTCCACTGTGGACAAAGGATGCCAGAACGCCACTTGCCACGGCCCCTGGTCTGTGCCAGCAGCAGCTGTCTGGGCTTCATTTGAATGAAGGCAGACAAAGGGGGCTCTCCGGCTCCCACATTCCTCTTGAAAGGCCCAGAGGGAAAAGAGAGGACAGCAGTAAAACATTCTTCCTTTATCCTTTCATAAAGGGTGAGCCTTTGTAATTTTCAGACTACTGTCTCATTAACAAGACAGTAACTTAAGATCTTTAACAGGCAAACAGATAGAGCAGTGTGCATGGCCTAGATGTACATCCTTAAAAAAAAAAGTTTAACCATCTCTTAAATGAGCAAACATTGTAAAACACGTGGAATTTAGAGAAAATTTGCTCCGGCACTAAAAAGAGAACCCTGAACAGAGATTGGGAGAGAAGCAGCAGTTCCCTCCATGTGGCTACTACTCTGCCTTCCTTTGGACAAAGAAAAGCTAATTATATTCATTGTGGGTCAATTCCAAATATATTTATTGGGAGCTTGCTATGTATAAAGTGAGACAAGTGTGGAATTTAGTCATAAGTCCATGCAGAATTGATTAGAGAGAAGATGGATAGGTGGTTCAAAAGATAAGTGGCATATGGGGTGTCCTAGGAGGAGGGAGTGGAGTGGAAACACGCAGAAGGCTGCAGTAGACTTTAGTACAGGGAGTGTTGTCCAGTGATGGATCTGTGCAGACTGGGAGCATCAGAAATGACACCAAGTCTCCAGACTGGGTAACTGGGGAAAGCGGTGGGCAGTGGTGATGCCTGGCTTCAGACAGGTTGCATTTCTGAAGGGAAAGTGAAGAGGGATGGTTAGACGTGGACATAAAACAAAAAGAGTCTTTGAGAAAGAATCTCCAAAAGTGGTTAGCCTCAGTCTGATGGTCAACATTAAATGGCCTTAGAGGTAAAGAAAGAAGAAGACTGACCAGGTGTGGTAACAGGGAAGCCATGGCTAATTTTGGATGGGGCAGCCTCAGCAGGGAGGCAGAGGAAGCCATATAGAAGATGGTTAAAGGATAACTCCACATAAAGTACCAAAAATCCAAAGCACCATTGACCCCTCTCTTTCACACAGCGCCATCCAACTCATAGCAAGCTAGTCCTGTTGTCTGTCTCCTAAAGGTAATATTTCCTTTTCCTTTCATACGCCGTGGCCCAAGGCACCACCCCGAAGCTCCCTGACCCCTCCAACATGGCCCAAGTTGCTCTCCCCATGGGAACTTCTGCCTCCCCTCCCATCTTCCAGGGATCCCCCTGCCATGGCTTATGAGGCTCCAGATTAGTGCTTCTCAAAATATCCGTGGTGAAGAAACAGTCCTTACCACCCAATCCATTGTGAACCAAGTGTATTCAGAAATTCAACCAAAGGACTTGTATGCATGCATATAAGCATAACCAATGGACACAAGACACTGGGGGTTAAGGGAGGCTGGCAGAAGGCGAAGAGGGGAAAAAAGGGAGACATATGTACTACTCTTTGTAATATCTTAAGCAATAAAACAAAATTTAAAAAAAAATGAATTACTGTTAAAATAATTACATGCTTTGATGCTGCAGAAATGTCAAATTACTGTACATTTTGAACCCCTACCCTCATGCCAGGTTGGTAATGTTTGGAGATTAAAGCCCACAGAATGCCCTGGAATAACTCTGCTCCAAAATGGCCTCTGCTGGCCTCTTAGCCACCCACCCACTCCCTGGTTTATTCTTACCTACCTACATTCACTACATTCAAGCCAAGTTTGACAACATCAAACTCATTTCCTTAGGAGTTTTGCACTTGCTGTTTCTTTTGCCTACAACATTCTGGCTATACATTTTCTTACGGGGTTAACTTCTTGTCACTCAGGGCTCTCAGTTCAAACGTCACCTCAGAAAAGTCTTCCTGCACCATCTAACTTAGAGTACATGACCCAGCACTCAACATTTGCTCCAAATCCCATCGCCTGGCTGTGCAGTTCTCACTGCATTCACATTGACTTTTAATTGAATCAAGAAGAAATACTTTCCCACTGCCCCAGCTCAACGTGGGTTATTTGCCCAAGCTGACTGGCCAAAGTTCACTGCCATCCAGTCACCCTCGAGGGCGGGAAGAACACAGATGTACGCTGCTCACATGAACAGAAGCCCAAAGGGCAGGGGTCTGGTATCTACTGTTTACAGCTACATTCCAGCACTTAGAGTAGCTCTTGAAAGGATGTAGGTGCCCAACAACAGTGCTGAATTAACAGGGGGAAATGAAGACTACGCTCTCAAGAAGTTCAGCTGTAACAGGAAGGAGAGATTTAGGGGTAGAAGATGGGCAAGACAGCAAACAAAGGAGTCCAGTCACTGTGGCTCAGTGGTTGAGTGTCAACCTATGAACCAGGAGGTCATAGTTAGGTTCCCGGTCAGGGCACATGCCTGGGTTGCTGTCTCCAGTAGGAGGTAGCTAATCAATGATTCCCTTTCATCATTGGTGTTTCTAGCTTTCTCTCTTTGTCCCTTTCCCTCTGAAATCTATAAAAATATATTTAAAAAAAGAAAACGAAGGGGAAAAATGAATTATCAAGAGTGGCATAGACAGCAAGCAGCCAGAATTTTGGGGGACAACATCACCACGAGCAGCCCTGATAGGTGTCTGCAGAGAGGGAAGACTTGGCATGAGCCCTGAGAGGAGATGCACTTGGTAATTCAAGGAGGTCTGAAAAGGACATTCCAGGAAGAGGGAAAAACACAGGCAAAGGAACAAAGAAAGGTAGTTTTAAGCAGAAAATAATTTTTCAGATACATATATTCAGCATTTTATTATGAAACTAGAGGCCCAGTGCATGAAATTTGTGCACTGGGGGGGGGGGGGGGGGGGGGGGAAGGGTGTCCCTCAGCCCAGCCTGCACCCTCTCCGATCTGGGACCCCTCAGGAGATGTCCAACTGCCAGTTTAGGCCCTGATCCCTGTGGTAACTGCCCTCCCCTGCAGGCCTGGTCCCCCCCAACTGCCCTTCCTTGCAGGCCCAGTCCCCCCCAACTGCCCTCCCCTACTGACCTGGTCACCTCTAACTGCCCTCCCCTGCTGGTCTGATCTCCCACAACTGCCCTCCCCTGCCGACCATCTTGTGGTAGCCATCTTTTGATCACATGGGGGTGGCCATCTTGTGTGAGAGTATGGCAGTCAATTATCATATTCCCTCCTTATTGGCTGTGGGTGCTGCTATATTGGAAGGGGGGCAATTAGTTAGCATATTCTCTCTTTATTAGATAGGATATTTCAAAGCATACGATATTTTAAAAATTTATCATCAGAAACTTTTTCCTTTTTACAGTTTACAGACTTGGGGAAAAAAATCCACATTTTAATAGTTTCCCACATTTTATAGCAACTGGCTTTCTAGTATCCCTTCTAGATCCAGAACAAGGCCAACCTGAGCAGCAAGGATGGGGTGGGACTGTTTGTATGGCCCACAGCTTCTCAGTAAGAAAATTAAAGGAAAAACTCTGCTACTAGGAATAATTCTGCATTGAGGAAAGTCAGGGTCTAGTCCCAGCTTTGGCAATAACTCACTTCCTGCAGGCAAATCACTTCACCTCTGTGAGTCTCATTTTACCTCTAGGGGAAAAGGAGTTGGACTATAGACCTATAATTAGGGTCATCACATATTTTATTGTCTAAACAAGATACTTGTGAGATTCCTAGAGGGTAGTATTCTTCAGTTGGCCAGAACAGACATAATATTGATCCTGGGGAATTGGAGTTACCGTCACCTGACTTAGATGCCCCTTCAGCTGAGGTTCTCCCTTTCTCTGGAAAAAACTATGAGCCCCTTCTTCCTGTTCCAGTGCTGGCTCAGTGCCTGGCACAGCCCAGATGCTCACCAAGGGTGTGCCCCATTTCCTTCAGTGAGCTTTTCTGCATTCTTCATGTAATCAGAGCTATCGACCTGTTCTTCCTCAATGTCACTGTCATGATTGTTGAACTGTCTTTGTTCCAAACAGCTGCACCCCTCCTACAGCTAACTCTACATTACATATTTCCTCAGTTGGCCTCTGCTAAGAACAGCTTTTCAAAGAAGGTAAATATTTAGGGATGAACCCTATTCTTTCTCAAATTGGAGAATTAGTAGCCAAAGGATATATGTGACTTGCCTGGGTTCTATAATTACTCAAGGCCAGTGCGGTGGTGAAAACCTTGTTTTCTCAATTGGATTGCTAATGAACTATATTAACCATGTACAAAAGAGGCAAAACATAAAACATGTATATACTCCTATACATTTTGCAAATCTTAGAAGAAAAGAAAACATGATATACAGACCCAAACTTTGATTGGTCAAAACCAAGGAACCCAGAGATGACCTGCACATTTCCAATTATGGCATATACCAATTTACCATATTTTTAAAAAAATTCCTCACCCAAGGATATATTTATTGATTTTAGAGAGAGAGGAAGGGAGAAAAGGAGAAACAAAGATATGAAAGAGAAACATCGACTGGTTACCAGGGATTGAACTTGCAACCTAGGTATGTGCCCTGACCTGGAATCGAACCACTCAACCTTTTGGTATACAGATGATGCTTCAACTAATGGAGCCACCAGGGTCAATTTGCTAGACTTTTAAACAGCCTTCTGTTTTTAAAGGAAAGTGCATATGGCTGTATTATATTTTCCTTCAACACCACATCCGTGTGCTTAAAAGTCTTTGTCTAGTTATTTACTTTGAACTGTAACTGAATAGCTGGTAGAGGAGAGTGAGGGAGTCACTCCCTTTGTACCCAAGGAGATGCCTGTCCCATGCCCTTTCTGGAATGTTCTCTTCCTATTAATTAAAGAACTACAAATATGAGTCACACACATGAGTTTATTGGTGACATAACCAGATCTTCTGAGAATATTTCTGACTGTGGAAATGAATATCCATTCAGCCCAGGGTATGATCAAAAGGCAGGTGGGGGGAGTAATGCTACAGAATGTCCCAGGAAAGGATCCAGCCTCAGGGCAAAAAGAACTGCGCACATCGGTTTACTTCCTACTCTCCTCCAGGAATCTCAGAAACAGTGGTGGGGATGACACACATGACAAAGCAGACAGCTGGGAAGAGCTCTGCTATGTTGGCAAGGCCTGGATAAAAAACAAACACTCCCTATAAACACAGAGAAAAGGGAAACACACAGCCAAACCAACACACTTTCGCCATTACTAACTGCAGCGATGAAAGGAAGTCTCCAATTTCTGAGGACGTTCCAGAACATCTGGACACGCACTAGCCTCCAAAGTGTGTGAGATGTTTTTATCCTACAAGTCCTAGAAAACCCAAAGCTCAGACATATTACACTCTCTGCTTAGGAGAGGGCACCCAAAGGAAGGCTTGTGCTGCCCTCGAGTGGAAGAAACGCCTTCCTTTGCCTTGGGAAGGTGTCATCTGCTGGTCACCTGCACAGCCCAGCAATCACCACAACCACTCAGGTCCCCTCCCTATTTCCAGGAAGTGCTAGGGCAATGCGGCAGGGAAGATGGATACCACCTGTTCCGAAACCCTCTCCCCACCCATACTCACTGTGTCTCCGCCCCCAGCAGCATTTCCACTTTCTCATTGGCATGGTTACTAAGGACGGTCAGCGTGAAGAGGTGACTGGCGGAGTTCTGCCTTGAATACAGCATTGTGGAACTGTTCTTCCCTGGAGACGAAGTCAGCTCTTCACTGTCACAAGATTCCACCAATAGCTGATCTCTTAAGGAATAATCATTGACGTTGTAACTTTCTTCACTATGAGGAAAAGGGGAAAGGACATGTCACTCATCCAGTGGTTAAGACTGCCCCCTGTAATCCCCATGGCAAACAGGACTCTCATCACCCCTGCCTGCCTCTCTTCTTCTAATCAACTCCCAACAATTCTTCAACCTACCAGTTTCTACAAGCCATTGACACTACCCCCTTGCTCCCATCCTTAAACCCTTCTGGTTCACGCTGGCTAGTTATACACCCTCACCTCCTTGGAAATCCCCAACCCACCTTAGATTCAGCTTTCCCTCTACTGTGACTATGTACCTTTGCCGTTGAACATGGGAGAGCTCAATAAATACCTGTTGAATAAATTCATAACTATGCAATACATTTAAGTTTAGTCTAGGAACAATGTCAAATGGCTTCCTTACTTAATAACAAACACAAATGTATGAACTGAGGAAAATTAAGAGAAAAGAAAAATTCCTATACTAGGAATTCCAGAACAAGTCATTTGCTCAAGATTTCTTAGAATTTCTTTTATTCAGTGCTGGACACCTGCCTGTCAACTACTCCTTTGTACTTTCCTTGAAAAACTGTATCTTTTCTAAAATTTAGCTTGACAGAGTTTTCCCTCAAAAAACAGCAAACACAGTTATTATATATCAAAGCAAAATACTGCCCTCTGACAAGCCTTTTGTTGCTAGGGCAATAATCTGTATTAACTGAAAGCTCACATGGCAAGATCATCCCCAAAGCTCTCCTGGAACTAACTGCCTACAGACCCGCAAAGCTATACTCAGAATATACAACAGTACTGGTCATACCCAAATGAGGCTTATCAAAGCTCGCAATTTTTATAAAAGGAGGAAAGAGATGATACACTGTACAAACAACTAAGATTGTGTGTTTAAAAAACCATGATTACTAGAAACAAAACAGTCAGTTTTTGGAAGAGCAGAAAAAGTTTATAATGTGTGTCCAGATATCTCGAACATGGATTTAACAGCCCAAGACTCAAGATAAAACAAACACACATGCAAAAGCAAAACCTCAACAAGAGAAACAATAAGATGAAGGAAGGCTTCCTTGTTTTATGGTCCTCTCTCTGTAGCTCCTAGCTACTCTGGATCCAACTCACAAGTTAAAAAAAGACTACCCCCGTCAGTCAAAGGCGCACCATTTCCAGCTAAAATAATTTGCTGCAGACAGAAAACTCCAACCACCCTAATGTTGTGTGTCTGGGTGTTTAGGTAGTGCCTTAAACAATGACACTGAACAGGTATTCTTTCCATTTTCAAAGAAATTGGAGGCAAAGAAATGTACATGCTATAAAGCAGTCATTCAAGATGACTCACATTCCAAAAAGTCTTTAGCATGAAGTGGTTTCACCTGTTGGATAGTCCCTACTAGAAGCCAAGACCAAGAGTTTACAGGAAACTAATGTAAACTAATACGAATAAACTACCTAAATCTTCTTTTGCCTCTTACGTTTTAGAGTTTCTAATTTCCCCAGTGTTGGCCTAAATACAAACAACAGCAGCTATTGTGTTTCATGGTGCTTTGAATCTTTGTCTTGGAGGGTAATTAGAGACAGAAGAAGGAGATAAATTATAATAGAATGTTTTTAATTGTTCTCTTCAGCGATAAGAACTACAAGACCATTAAGAGCGAGGGTAACCACTGACCCAGTTTATGCTGTTCTCTCAAATATCCAGATTGGGTGATGAACTCCGCCACTTTATTCATAGCTTTGAGAGTTCACCTCCAGGTGACAGTTTCTACACATGTGTACATCTGTGTCACTGAAGAGGCCTTATAAGGGAACTATCCCACTGTTTTGACTTCTGAGTCCAAAATAGGAAGCAGGAAATGTTTGCCTTTTTAAAAAAGAAAATTGATTCAATAGCAATCATCCTATATCATTTTATCTAGTCGTTTAAACTTCATCATCTCATAATAAACAATGTTTACAACTTCACTACTCTTTTAATAAACTTAATATTAAAAGAACTTGCTTTCATTTAACAGTAGTAACTTATTTATCCCTGTCACAGATTATTCAAACCCAATGAAACAAATATTGAAAATCATCTCACTCTTGCTAGTCCATTCACTGCTCATGCTCCCTCACACACATGCACTTAATCTCCTAAAGGTTCAAAGTAACTGCATTTCCCCTCTCCAGACCTGCTAAATACTGAAATGCCTCCTCCTCGTGTCAGTCAGCACCTATCCCTCTCGTTCTGATACAGAGGATAACACATGTGTTACAATACGTGCTTAAGCAGAAGGAAGAGGGGAGGATCTACAGCCAGATGCAGCCATTTCCGACCCTATTCCCTCCTCTGCTTACTCGCTCCTGTCCAGTAAGTAGAAAGCAGGCTAAGCTGGGATGGGAAAGAAGCCCCTTTCCGGAGGGAAGCTGATGCTAATCAGACTTCCCATGTTTGTCGCCAGCGCTTAGCAAACATATGGTTTACATAGTCTCTGAAACAATTTGGACCACGAATTAGGAAGTTAAATTGCTCAGAAAAAGGCAAATGGAAAAACCACCTTCCTTCGCAGGGAGAAGTTTATATGTAGACTTCCTCTGATTGTCCCATACGTGCTCCAAGTTTACCAGCTGCTCATCAAAGCCGGCTGCTTTGCGCAAGCCGGGCCTCTCCCAGGTGCAGCGATCAGGTCTATATAAGTCTGTTGCTCTGTGGCAGAAACAATGATGGTTTCCCAGTTGAAACCTGTTCAATTCCAGTACCTTTTGCTGACAACCCTTTCTTTTCTTTTCTTTTTTTAAGATAAAAAACGATCCGTACAGAGCAAGACATTGTGGTAAATACATACCCCAATTAAGGCTTCCCCCTCGGGAAGGCCTTCTTTTGTTAAGCAGATCAGATAGTTTTCGATTCTACTAAATTCACCTTACAGCACAGGTTGAAAAGCGATTCACCTCACAGTGAAGAGTGGGTTTCTTACACTGAGGATTATGGAGCACTTTTACCCTTCTGTCCCATATATATTTCTATGAAGGCTAGAGTTATCTATATCGGGCATATATTTATTACTTTTAAATAAGGACCATAATGAAAACTGCATAAACATGTATTTTAAAACACCAAAACTACATATACACACACATACATACACACATACATATATACACACACACACACCACAGAAAATTGGATGATAGCCCCAACCTTAGGATGGGAGTTACTCTGGGAAGAAGGAGGAGGGAGATGGAATAATGGTAAAGGGACTTCAGGTTTACCTGTGGTATTTATACCAGTTTTGTTTTTTTTTTAAAGCAGAGATTTGATAAATAAGAAAAGTAGTACCTGTCAAATATGAATGATAGGTATGACAATTTTCTGTTCGTTTGAAGTATTTCACAATTCAAGGTGCAAATAAATTTAAAAATAACAAATGCATAGATGTGAAAGACTACCATCACTCTAGGTATCTGTGAATGCCAATGGGTATAGCTTAAGCGACTTATTGGACAATGGCATTGTTCCCCCTACAAAATGGCTGGGTTAAAAATGAGGCTCTTCTATACATAAATGACACTCAGAAAATACTACAAAAGAACCAACCTTATAATAGTCACAAGACATATAAAATATTTAGGATTAAACTTAACTAGTTCCTGCTATATAAAGACAGCCTTTAGCTACTGTACTTCAGAAAAAGGCCTGAAAAAATAAAATTGATATTATACAGGAATCAATTCTTCCTGATAAGAATGAGCCTCACGACATAGTAAAAACATATTGTAAAGCTACTATAATTCAAAGTCTGGGACAGGCCATGAGCAAAATAGAACAGTGTGCTCACAGCTGGGAATTTAGTACATGACATAGGTGGCATTTCAAATCTGGAGGAATTGATGGGTTAGTCAACAAATAGTATCAGGACATCTGGAGGAAATGTCTGGAAAATATAAAAGTTTGGATCCCAATCTCACTCTGTAAACCAAGATATTTCCTTGGACCCAAATCTGGTTCCATAAATGTCATAAAGAAGAGGTGGGACAGAACAGGTCCTCCTGTGTGGCTTGGACCCATCTGGGCCTGCCTTAGATCAGGGAGGTGCTTTCAAACTCTCAGGGGGAGTTTCCATCTTAACATGCATTAGCCAACATCGTAAGTACATAATCAGGATGACCGAGAATGGGAAATAGGTCAGTCGACCAAGACTTAGCCAGAATATGCAAGGAAAGATGGGAGTGAGGACATGAGGAAAGAGTAGACTGCAACCCCCACTATCAGCCATAACTGTGACTTGTCTCACATTCCTTTGGCATTGTTCCGGAACTTTATTTTATAACCAAAATCTGACAGGTGAAAAGCCAAACCAATGTCCCCCACCAATTCTTCCTTTTATAAAAGAGTTAAATTTAAAAGAAAAGATGATATCAACAATTATCCAAAACAAAACACAGTTTTCTACATACAGAGCCTGATTTTAAATATATATATATCCTAACTAATAAAAGCGTAATATTAAAATTAACTGTTTCTTCAGGATGCTTAAGCCATACCCACCAGCCAATCAGAGTGACTGTATGCAAATTAGCCTAGCCAAGATGGCGGAGGCCGCAGCCCTGGTGTGGGTGCTTCTCCAAGGCTGCGGCCTCCACCATCTTGGGAGCCTCCATCCTGGGAAGGCATCTGGCGCCCTGAGCCAGCCAATTCCTTCCCAGGCGGAAGCCTCAGGGCGGGACCAGCCAGCTGCCCCCAAGGCTCCCTCCTGGGAGGTCATGGGGTGGCCACCTGCCACGCGGTCGCTTCCCAGGCGGATGGCCTGGGGGGTCAGTGGGAGCTGTGGCCAGCCTGAAAACTGCCCTCAGCCCCTCACCGAGGTTTGCCACACCCCCTGGGGTGAGGGTTCCCACTGGGGAGCTTGGCCAGCCTGCAAACAGACATTGGCCCCTCACCCAGGCTGGTCAGGCACACCAGCAGGTGGACATCCCCAGAGGGGTCCCAGACTGCGAGAGGGCACAGGCCGGGCTGAGGGACCCCCCTCTTCCCCCAGTGCACAAATTTTTGTGCACTGAGCCTCTACTACACACACACACACACACACACACACACACACACACATATAATTTTTTTTTTTTTACTGATTTCAGAGAAGAAGGGAAAGGAGAAAAAGAAAAGAAATCTCAATGATGAGAGATGTTTTGGCTGCCTCCTGTACGCCCACACTGGGAACTGAACCCACACCCAGACATGCCCCCCGACTAGGAATCGAACTGTGATATCCTGGTTCACAGGTTGACACTCACCCACTGATTCCTGCTGGCCAGCAGTAGGGATTATTTTTTACCTGTTCAGCAGCTTCCTTTCCCAGGCTTTCTACCAAACATCCACACAGCTTCCCTGTCCTGGAAAAACTTTTACTTGAATCTGATGTTGAGACAAAGGTCTCCTCAGTGAGCAGCTGCCTGCAGCTTCATTGTCTCAGCCCCTGGGCATACATGACAGTGAAATCGCCCCCCAAGGTCATCGGTGGCCCAACACCCACCGAATCCAATGACCTTGGTTTCACCACCATGCTTGACATCTACACTCTCTGATGATGTTGAGCACCTGTGACCTCCTGAAATTCGATTTTCCTCTTCTAAGGCCTCTGTGACATTTCCAAGTCTTCTTTCCTTGGGGTCATCTCCAAGGTCCTCTCCGAGGCCCACTGGCTTTTCTCTCAGGAATTTACCAGCAGCACTGAATCGTGGAAACACATGGGGTTTTATAAGGATCAAAGGCCAGTCTTCCTACTTCCCTTCAAGGCATGTCTGATATTTCTTCCTCTGCGGATTTCAGCTTGTTACTCTTCTCTGTCTAAAAACATGATTTCTAAATCCTCATATTTGATCTTGTGCTTAACTGGAATAAAAAATACTCTAGTTCAACATTTCTGGGTTGGAGAATTATTGGACTCCACAAAAACTTCTTTTAAGAGATCGAAACACTTTTTCGCATGACTGATGTTAATTTCAATTTTAAAGGTTGGTGTTTGATTACACAAACAAGTTTTTGGTGGAAATAATATGCAATGTTAAAGTAATAACTATAGCATAACAGCTAAGAGTTCAGACTTGATTTGGAATGTCTGTAAAAATCCCACTTCTACCACTCACTCTGTGGTCTGAGCAAGTTACTGATCCTCTCTGATTTCAGTTTTCTCATCTGTAAAATGGGGATAATAATACCTATCTCTTTGGGTTGTTGTGAAGATTCATTATCTTATTGAATGTAAAAATCTTATAATCATGCCTGGCTCACAGCCAGTAAATGTTAGCTATTAAACTGGGAAACGGCATAATTAGAGCTACCATAAATACTTCTGTTGAGAAATTAATAATTTGTCAAGTGCTCCAACCAGCAAAACAAGACATGGTATTTATCTAGAAGCTGATTTCAAGCAGCCTTACTTGCCCAGCTCCTCAAAATAATTCTGAAGACTAACAAACATGCCACACGCTTCCTGGTTCATTGTCAAGAAGATAATGAATAGTGGAGACGAGGATCACATTCGTTAGTAAGATAAGGATCTGCTGTTATTCACTGTCACCAAAAAGGATAGCCAGTGACCCACAACAGGACCAACAGAAGCGCCTATTCCTGTCACCACTCATCTCCAGATTCCATAGCGTTGGACCTTCTCAGCTGCCTACAGGATACCCCGAACCCATGGTCTTGACAAAGAGCAGGCAGACAGGTATGAGGGGCAGCTGGCACCTCACAGAGCTTTCTCTGTGGCATAACGAGAATTAAACGCTGAAGAGCAAGCAGGCAGCTTCCTAAATGGGTAATAAAGTTATTCCAAAGCACCACATTGCCATTTAAGTTTACTTCTACCAACTTCTTTGAATGAAAGGGAAAAATATACTGAATTCACTTTTTCAGCCACAAAAAAGGGGTGAGAGATGTTGTGAGAGATTTTTTCAGGAAAATCACTGCTACCAAAGTGTACACTAGTCATATCAATTATAACAAAAATAAATGATTGTCCTTCACTCACTTGCCATCTGACAGGAGTTCCTGATGAGGAGGTAGAGGCATGGAGCTAAAGGTATTTGTTCCTACGGCTGTATTTCAGAGGCCACACATCCAGGTCTGTCCCCAGAGTGCACCACAACCTTCATATGTAGCAATGGCTACAGGTTTCAAACCATTTTTCAACCAATCAGGTAATTTAATCTTTAGCATAAGAAGCATAATACTGGGAATAATGACACTCAGCACGTATCAGTCACTTGGCAGAGACTATTCACTGCATTAAAATTTTATGCGCATGATCTCATTTAATTCTCAAGGAAATTTCATGAAGGAGATGAATTATTATACCCATTTTACAGATGAGAATACTGAGCCTCTGAGAGACTGAAAGTAACATGCCCAAGGTCACATGGCCAGGATTGGAGCCCAGTTCTGTCTGATTCCAGACACTGATATTGTGATTCTAGGTCATGGCAGCTTTCAACATTGAATGGCAACTTCAATTCTCCTTATAGGTTAGAGAACACAGTACCCTTACTACTCATCACATAGAGGAGTCAGGGGTATGTGGGGAGGCCAGAGAAAAAGAGGGGGAGGCAAAAGGAAATGGGGCTCTTACTTCTCCCCAACCCAACTCATCATCTTGAATTTAGAAAACAATATCACAATGGTCAGAAACAGCCAAGTTTTATGATGCAGGAATAAAAGCATTTTGACTCGGTCTTACTGCCTTTCTTTATCCAAGATGCTCTTCAAGTTAATTTCCTGAGGAAGGACTTTATTCTGCTGAGGAAGAGAGACAGTGTGAGGCGACTCCAGCTTCCTCTAATGGGAAAGGCTTCAAGGGGAAAAACTCAAAGTGGGGCCGCACCAGGGAGTGTGCACAGCTTCCAGCCATGGGGCATTCAAACTACCTGGGCAAATGCAAGTGGTAACGTAAACCCCTGAACCGGTGACAATGATCTGGTCAAATTCTATTATAGAAAATTCTTTGTTTAAACTCAAGAATTTGAAATGTGCCGCAAAGTTCAAGTTATGTCAATATTCACAATATTTATGGAACAGGAACCAGGAAATGGGAACCCAGTGTCTTCAATGTCTGCAGGAAGGAAATGCGATAAAAAGGAAACTCTTCCTTACACTCCGGCTAAAGGCAGAGGAAAGCTCACAAATGCAATTTGGTGCTGGTTCTGGTTTCCTCCTACAACCTGTGCCATTATAAAATACTCACGGAATACAAACTGGCTTTGGAAAAAGTGTCTATCAAAACAAACAAAAAAGGGTGCAAGTTTTAGGATGTTTTTCCCAATGACATTATAGTACAGGGAACAGTGAAAATATTCTACAAAAATGAAGTCAAGAAGTAATGAACACAGCCCAGCTGGTGTGCTCAGTGGTTGAGCGTCGACCTATGAACCAGGAGGTCACAGCTCGATTCCCAATCTGGGCACATGCCTAGGTTGCAGACTCAATCCCCAATAAGGGGCGGACAGGAGGCAACTGATCAATAATTCTCTCTCATCATTGATGCTTCTGTCTCTCCCTTCCTCTCTAAAATCAATAAAAAAATTTAAGAAGTAACGAACATAAAGAAATGTAAATAGGAAGCTCTAAAGTCAGAGACACATGAGAATCCTGGCTTTGCCAAGAGACCTTGAAAAAGATGCTCTCTCTCTGCCTCGGTATTCTCACCTGTAAAATGAAAAGAATATGAAGCTGCTGTGATAACTCAATATTGCCTATGCACTCTGCGCTCAGTGCATGGCATACTGAACATGCTTAATAAGACGGGTTCTTATCATCATTATTATAATTACCATTACCCCTCATAAACTACAGGTAACATCACAAAACATGATGGCTAAATCATTTATGGGGAGAGAACTCAGGACAAGAAAACAAACCCCAAAATAATTACCTTTACTGTGATAGGTAACAAGAACAGACTAGAGTTCCGCATTCTTTTGGTTTTGTGCCCCAACACCCAGACCACACCCATCTATCTGCTCCAGATGTGCTGAAGGGCACACCTGGGCTGGTGGCAGGGAAAAGGCACTACTACGGACATACATGAATCCCAGCTGGGAGACCAATACCAGCCAAAATGAAGTGGGTCCTCAATCTCCAGTCACTCCTGTCTCCTTGGAAATCAATACTCCCCAACCTCATCTATCCTAAAGACACAGCGCTGGTTCTTTCCCAGAGCCTCCCGTTTCCCAAGCTACTCCAATGTAATTGGTGTTCTGCAGAGAAGAGCTGTTCCTAGCTGTGGCTGGAAGTGTTAATCTAATCAGCTGCCAGCCTCCACCGCTTCTTGTCCATCAGGTCCCAGCGTGCCAGTCCCAGGGGATGCATCGTGGCTGAACCAAAACAGTCATGATTCTCCCGCTCCCCTTTATCGTGTGCTGGCTTTCCCAGCCTCCCTTATAACAAGTCCTGGGACCCAAGATTAACCCCTGCGATTCACACAGTCTTCTGGAGATGTCAGGGAAAAGTCTTCCTCTGCTGAGGAGTAAGAAAAGCCAGCCTGATTTTCACCCTAGCCTCCCTCTTATGGCTGAATGAAAGCATGATGCCTGCAGGAGCTCTTGCAACTGTGAGGACATGTGAGCAGAGCACAAAGCAGCTGAAGAAAGGAAAGGGGCTGGATTACAAGTAACCACCGGGCCCGGACTGACCACCCTCAGTCTTCATGTATGGAGAGAGGGAAATGCCTTTAGTGTCTGAGCCACTGTTATTTGGGAATTCTGTTACATGCAGCCAAAAGCTTTCTAAGTAGTCCAATAGCGAATCTCCCGAAGAAGAACTCACCCAACTTCTTATTGTGTCTGTGTGCATGTGATAGTTCAACATTTTTATTGCTCAACGCTTTGGTATGAGTATACTTTTACTTGCAGCTCAAAACATTACTTGACACAGAACAAAATAAAGCAAACAAACAACAACAAAAATCTTCCTCTAGAGAGCACCGTTTTGCAAATACAGTCTTCATCATCTGGTTGTACTATAGGTAAAACTCTGGAGGAGATAAGAAGCCACGTGACAAACCAAGCTCCAGATTGTTTTTGCCAAAAATTAATTTAAAATTTCACTTAAAAATGAATGTGTAATGCAGCAGAATACAAGAACAAAATGTCTTTTAAAAATGAAAGAAATTTCAGCCTGGCCGGCATGACTCAGTTGTTGAGCATTGACCTATGAATGAGGAGGTCATGGTTCAATTCCCAATGGGATGCATCCGGGAAGCAGCCGATCGGTGATTCTCTCTCATCACTGATGTTTCTACCGCTTCCTCTCCCCTCCTCTCTGAAATTAATAAGAATGTATTTTTAAAAAAAATTACTGCGATGTCAGGACTGGTTGATTTTCACAACTTCACTAACTACACTGAAGGCAACACTGGCGGGCCGTCTGCCATCCCTCTACGCCAGTGGTTCTTACCTGGAGGCAATCTGCCCCCCAGGAATATACGACAATGTCCAGAGATATTCTGGGTTGTCACGCCTGGAAGGACACGTAAGGTAGAGAGCAGGAAGCTGCTGAAACACCCCACAGAGCACAGGGCAGTCCCCCAACACAGAGGCCTCGGGTCTCTGTCTTGCTGGGTTGAAAATTCTATTCTCAAAGCTCCCAGGGAATCTGTAATGAAAGCTGCAACTGCCACAAGTTTCACTTTCTCATCCGAAACAAACTGATCCTTTTGAAATGCAGTGGAAGAGACTACTCCAGTAGTGACTCACAAACAGCCCAGAGCAAATAGCAATTTTAAACTTCCTTTTAATATTCTAAAACACACACACACACACACACACACACACAAAACAAAAACAAAAAAAAAACAAGTGAAAATTCCTGTCCTAGAAGACAGCCCGTGGTCATGTACCACTCTGCAAGAACTAGCAGTAATATGGTCCCTGCGCCATGGAGGTCGCCACACACCCAGCCATCTGCTCAGCATAAACCATTTGGCAGGCAGGGAGGAGGAGGAAGGGTAGCTCTCCTCCCCAGCTCTCTCTGCGAGGAGCCAGGGAGACTCTCTGAAGCTGAAACCACTGGAGACCCAGTAGCTGAGCGCCTGACTGAACCCTGGAATTATAATTAGGCAGGGATGGTGCTGCAGAGCTGGCACAGGTAGCTCTCCTTATCTGTAACTCCTGGCCAAGCCTAAACTATTCCCCTGGTTCAAAGCCGTCCTATCTCCTTCGCTGCTGCCTCTGGCATGCGGAGCATTTGCAGTTGCCTCCTTGAAACTGCAGAGTAAATAGGGCTGTGCATAGTGCACATTTTTAACCAAGCCCTGCTCTGCTCATCACTCTCACCACCTATTCAGGTCATAAACAACTTGAGCCTCCCAATGCCATTCTCTGGATCAAGAGCACCTTAGAAATATGATGAGCTCGTTGTAAGGTCAAGGAAATTCCAGTTTCGGGAAAGGCAAAGTGAGCCACTCAGGTTGCCCTCTCCACTGGAACTGTATGTTTTGCTCTTCCTTTTATAATAATACAAGCTCAAACATACCTGAGCAAATAAATGTGGGATAGCTAGGAAAGCAACATTAAACGTAATGACAAAACCTCCTGTGGAGAGAAACGTATGCTGCTAAGTAGAACTGCATATACCTTAATTCCAACTTTCAAAAGTCTGTATTTATTGGATAGTTCTATGCAAGTTCAAAAATAAAAGTTATACAATACTGGCTTAAAAAGCCATAATGGTTTCATCAAGTCACTGAAGACATCATAATCAAGACTACTACATTATATTTAAAATTGGTTTGATACACTTTATCATTAAAATAAAAAGTTTAGGTAAAGCTTTTGGTCCCTTGAGACAAAACAAATATTTCAACAGCTGGAAGATGTTAAAAGTCAAGAGTTCTGGCATGTGAAGAGTCATCTATATAATTATTCTTCCCTAAAAACAAAACATCTCGACAAAAGCCAAAAAAACATGCTATCTCATAGGAAACCAACAAAACATAAGAACACAAATTACAATGTTTCTCCAATCTTTTATTTATAAACTTTACTTAGCTACTAGAACTATTTAAACTGCCCCAAGTAAGATAAATCATTTCTTCTTAAAGATATGGAAAGACTATTTTCTTAAGTAAGAAAAATAATCATCAGCATCTTTATATATTTATCATAGATGTATTATGGCTTTTAGGATAGACCATTCGAAGTCATCATTTCAGATAGACCGCCAAGCAGCTGAAATCATTCATAACACAGTCTGACTAAAAGGAACAAAAAGCAAAGCTCAACCTCTGTTTCTTTTTTTTTTTATTGATTTTATCAGGGCGACACTGGTTAATAAAACTGTTTAGGTTTCAGGCATACAATTCTATAATACATACCTGTACATTATATTGTGCGTTCACCACTATTTATCTCCCCTATACCTTCTTCTACCCTCTCCACCCTCCTTTTTCTCTGGTAATCATCATACTGCTGTCTGTGTTCATGAGTCTTTTTTTTTTTTCTTCACTTAATCTTAATCCCTTCACCCTTCTCACCAAGTTCTCAATCTCCTCCAACAGCTGTCAGTCTGTTCTCTGTATCCATGAGTCAATCTCTACTTTGTTAGCTTATTTTGTACACTAGACTCCACATATAAGTGAAATGGTATGGTAGTTGTCTTTCTCTGAATAGTCAATTTCACTTAGTGTAATACTCTCCAGGGTAGTATGAATATTTAAGCTAAAATGTCAGTTATTCAGAAGTAGGATTTAAATAAATATTTTTGACAAATGTGAACATTTATTTTACATATTCTTAGAAGCCTGTTTCCATGATTCTCTTTACCTTGTTTAAACTGTACCCTATGAACCACCTATTCTATGCCAGCAATTCTGCCCACTTGCTTGCCTTCATATGTGGAAATAACACACCACAAATTTATGGTGTTTTAAGTTCACATTCTGGGAACAATGGAATGTTTATGAAGGACCAGCAGGAAAATATTTTACAATCCTACATGCCCTGAGTATAGTTAATAAAGAATGTTCCCGCCAATTCTTTTCGGGAAAAGCTAAGGGGAGTGTGTGTATGCGTGTGTGTGTGTGTAGTGGGGACAGATAGAACAAATACTGTGTAAAAAAAAAAAAAAAAAAAAAGACTTGTATAGAATCTCTTCTGATTATCTCCCCAGAACAGGTTATGAATACACAACCAAAAGTCTGAAGTCAGAGGCATAAACAGACTGATTTACTTTCTATTCCCTTAAGAAGAGAGTATTAGAGTCTCGCCAGCATCTATCTTCCCAGTCGCGGAAAAATGTTTTAGACCAACAATCAGTAAGAGCAGTGGATTTCAAATTAAGGTACAAGAAGCACTAGACTTGCACCCTAGCTCCTTATCAACCAGAGGAAAGGTTCTCTGGAGAAGAAATTTGAAAAATGCTCATTGGGAATAGTAAGAGTGTTGCCTCCCCATGGATATCATGAGAACTCAAAGATACAAATGCTTTCAACAGTGGCTTTGCACACTGCAAAAGACTCTCAAGTCTTAATGAACTGCTAATTTAAAGAAAATGAAGCACAGACACTACTGTGATTGCATCTGTAGAAACTATACATCTCCCATCTCCAGAAGATGGGAGAAGACGGTCACCTTGAACAAGCATCTGAACTGCGGAGCTTGGAACCTGGACACACAGCAAGCTTACCTCTTCTTCTTGGTGATGATGAGCACGTCGTTAAACAGAAAGAAGTAGACTTGCTGTTTGGACATCCTTTTTGAGAAAAGCACCGTGTCCTCCACATAGGCTGTCAGCTCGCCTCTCTTCACCAGCCACCGGGAAGAGGAGACCAGAGGGAAAGGCTGCAAACAGAGAAGAAGTCAGCACCAAAGCCAAAGGAGAGAGCATCTAAGATGATGGAGATGCAAACACAGTATGCACAGTATGGCATGCATCATTTTTTTATAGACACATTATAACAAAATATAATAACTTGTTCTGACCGGTTTGGCTCAGTGGATAGAGCGTCGGCCTGCGGACTGAAGGGTCTCAGGTTCGATTCTGGTCAAGGGCATGTGCCTTGGTTGCGGGCACATCCCCAGTATGGGGTGTGCAGGAGGCAGCGGATCAATGTTTCTCTCTCATCGATGTTGCTAACTCTCTATCCCTCTCCCTTCCTCTCTGTAAAAAAAATCAATAAAATATATTTTTAAAAGTATATACTAACGAGAGAAATACAGTAATTCTCTAATAGAAAGTGAGCAACAACAATTTATTTTCCAATATAAAAACAATTAACTTTCCTGCATGTAACTAAAACTCAACTGAGAAAATGTTACTGGGTCAACCAGAAAGGATTACATTGCTCTTCCATTAACTCTCAGCTGAAAAAGCAGATCAGGAAAGCAGTCACTGAACACTGAAATGCCTCAAAATGAAATCTGTAAGTATCAACTGCAGTTACTTTAAATATCACAAACCAGAATCTAAACATACAGGAAAATGGAGATAACTGTAGTTAACAAGAGCATAAAAAAAGGCTGCATTCCTTTACGAACCAAGTAGACTTTACTCAAAAGGAAAAAGAATCCTCTTAAATGTATAATTTTTCAGCCGATTATTTACTTAGCCATCTTCTGAGGAACACCTGTTCTTAAATGTATGGTAGTTGTCCCCATGGAAGTTCATCCCTGGAGGCATCATGCCATTTTTCTGGCTGAGGAAAATGAGGTTTTCCCAAAATAATCCATCTTAATCTCATAGAAAAGGCTGGATACAAGAAATTACATAGTTTTTTAAAAATTCAGTTTCCAGTTTCCGACTGGAAAACTCTCAAAACCACAGGATAATCCTTACCCTTGAGAGTTCTCGCTCTTTTTTTTTAAGTTACCAGAAATGCTTACTGTCAAAAATTTGATTTAAAAAACTGCATCCATAAAGTAAGCAGAAGTTCTTAGACATACAAAATCTAACTGTAGTAGCTTAGTGCAACCAAATGTCATCCTTTTCAGGGAATAATGATTAAAAATAGCTAAAGGAAATTGAGGATATTAGGGAGGAAATAAGAAAGCTGAGAGGATTTCTTTTTTCTTTCTCTCTCTCTCTCTCTCTCTCTTTCTCTCTCTCTCTCTCTCTCTTTTTTTTTTACTTTATAAAGAACTTTTATAAGCAGGTTGCTCATCAGTTATGTACTGTTTTCCTGAAGATTTAAAAAGGAAGAGGACACATATTATGGCTGACCTCAAACTTTCCAAACTTGCCATTAAGGGAGTTCATAGTTTCCAGACCCAAATCTCAAATCAGACGATTATCCAACAGGGATGGCTGAAACTTACAAGGCCGACAGACAAAGATGGCTTAGACCACGCTGGGGAACCCCACCAGCACACAAGAGGTCACCATAAAGAACTGTGTGTCAGGTTTGGCCTGCTGAAGGTATGGAATTACTGGGGACACAGTGCTATCTTGCTGTTGCATGTAACCCTTCAGTATGAACCAAGGACAGTTTTATGGTTAAGTTCTTAGTTTAGGGGCTGGGGAAAGAAAGTTTTTAAAACTAGCTTGTTGTTTTTAAAATACATTGATTTTTATAGGCTCCTCATATTCCACTAGGCAAAAATAACTAAGGAATATCTAAAATGGGCAGTGGCTTTCAATATGTCTGTGCCAACTTGATATTATAAATGGTTTTTTTGTTTCAGAATTTATTAGAAGGTGAAACTCATTTTTTAAGGAGGAGGAGGAAGAGAGGAGGAGGGGGGAAGAGGAGGAGGGGGAGGAAGGGGGGAGGGGGAGGAGGAAAAGGAGGAGGAGGAGGGAAACAATATGAAAATGTCCAAGAGAAAAAAAATCTGAAGAACCAAAAATGGGCAAAAGTGAATTCCTGGAATTCAGAAACTCTTAACACTAAATTCAGGTATAAATAAAAAACTAGAAAAAAAAATATCCCTAAAGG
The DNA here is from genome assembly GCA_004026665.1 of Murina feae. NCBI lineage: Eukaryota > Metazoa > Chordata > Mammalia > Chiroptera > Vespertilionidae > Murina > Murina feae. The sequence goes on along the minus strand of PVJC01003806.1, from coordinate 14,494 downwards.
TACTGATGTAAGTCCTATGGAGAAAAGACTTTTCATCCTTTTTTGTGTTATTTGGCATCCTAGGAAACTAGCCTCAGTATAAAATTGAGCTAATTTTGTAAGCCAGCAAGGAAAGAAAGAGCTGTTAAAAAGCAAATATATATTTTTATTAATTGAGAGAAAATTAATCATTTAACCATTTAAAGGTATACATACAACTCAGTGGCTTTCAGTACATTCACAATGTTGTGCAATGATCACTATATAATTCCAGAACATTTTCAATACCTTAAAAAGAAACCCTGTATGCCTTGAGTCACTCTCTGTTCTGCCCTTCCCCAAGGCCCTGGAACCCTGATTCTACTTTAACTCCATGGATTTCCTTATTCTGGTTATTTCATATAAAAGGAATTATACAATATGTGACCTCTGGAGTCTGATTGCTTTCATTTAGCATAGTGTCTTCAAGGTTCACCGATGCTGTAGCATGTATCAGGACTTTGTTCTTTTTGATGGTTGAATACTATTTCATTTTATGAATATACCACAATTTATTTATCGCCTCACCAATTTTGTTGACGGACATTTGGGTTGTTTCCACTTTAGGGCTATAATGAATAATGCTACCATGACCATTTGTTTTTATTTGAACAACTGTCTTCAGTTCTCTTGGGCATGTACCTAGGAGTGAAACTCATGTAGTAATTCTGTTTAACTTTTTGAGGAAATATCAAGCTGTCTCCTACAGTCCAAAGACTTTTTAATGCCCTGGAGTTTTTCATGTTGTGTTACATCTTAGATTTGGAGTAGGAAGCCTTACCCAATACACGCTCCCCATCCCTCCATCCTAGGGCTCCTAGGGCTGACCGCTCTCCTTTCCGTTTCCAGTCTCCCATCTACTGCAGACTTTGCTACAAACTCCTTTGCGTTTCTGTAATTTTCTGTGAGACTGTAAGCTTCCCAAGCGCAGGGATTACATTTTTGGTCTTCCTACTGCTTTCCACAAATAAGGAGCTCGTTAAACTCAGGAACTCAATTGATGTTAATCACTTACTTTTAAGGACCCCTGGGGTAAGCTTTGTTCAATTATATATTAATTTTGCATTCTAGATAAATAAAGTTTAAAGATATTTTAAATCAAATGATTTTCAGCTAGGAAGAAAAAAGAACTATGGTCAGGGAAGGAATTTACCATCTTTACAAAGAAAAATGGTGTGGGGTTTGCTATCTTTAAAAAGATTTTTTTTATAAAGAAACAAAAAACAGGCTGGGCCACATGGCTCAGTGGTTAAGCGTTGAACTGTGAGGTCACAGTTCAATTCCCGGTCAAGGCACAAGCCCAGGTGACGGGCTCGATCCCCAGTGTGGGACATGCAGGAGACAGCTGATCAATGATACTCTTTCCCTCTCCCTTCCTCTCTGAAATCAATAAAAATATATTTAAGAAATTAAATATAAATTTAAAAGAAGACCTGTCATTTTAAGTCGCTTAATAAAATTTACACATAATAAAACAAAACATTCACATCTTAATGGAGCATTCACATCCATTAAGAACTCAGCTTTAAACCAAAGGACTGAGTGTGGCCAAGATTTACGACCATTAATGTCATTTTCTTCCTTGTTCATCTTGTCGTCTGCCCTGAGCAGTGTCAGACAAGCAGTAACGGGCAGCACATAGTCAATAAAGAATTATGGGAGAAAAACAAATTTGCAAAGAACAATCCACAAACAATCTGTTTCTGCAAACTGGACAAGGAATGTCCTTATTTGATTTGGGAGGACACAATGGTCCAGCTCCTGGGATACGATACCACTGTTTTGTAGGACACTTTGAGAATCTAAAAGAAAGCTCCTTTCCATACTAAAGTTCTATTAGTTGTTAAAAATGTATTTTTGTTTGTTTCAGAGAGGAAGGGAGAGTGAGAATGAGACAGAAAGATCAACCATGAGAGAGAATCATTGACTGGCTGCCTCCTGAATGCTCCTCACTGGGGATCAAGCCCACAACCCAGGCACTGTGCCCCAAGCAGAAACCAAACCAAACCTCTTGGTTCATGGGTCGATGCTCAACCACTGACCCACACCAGCTGGGCAAGTTCCATTATTTTTAACTACCTTTTTCCTGAGTTTCCTGGCTTCCTGGGGGAAAAAAATGTTCTCGTCAGATAACACCTAACTGTGGTTTACCAAAAGGTTATTTTATCGGGCATAAGCAGAAATGAATCTCCCTCAGCATCTGCTATTCTCTCCGCCAGCCTCTCTCTAATCAATGTACGGTCCTTCTTGGAAAAATAAAATCCTATCCATTTCTGTTGCCCTCAACTGTCTTCATATTTACAGAAGACTTAAGCAAGAGCAGTAATAAATCTGTTTATGAAGAAGTGTGAAAATACCTTAATTTTAAATTCCAGCTGGGAGTTAATTGTGTACATCATTTCTGTCCTTTCCATCTTCCGGGCTCCTTCATTGCACAGTCGAACCAACTGGGAACACGGAAACATAAGGAGGGTTGAGGGATCGAGGAGAGAAACCCCACTTTCAAAAGCAGATCTCTCGCAGGAAGTAATTAGCACTGGGGAAGCTCCACAGACTCCTCTCTGACAGTTGAAGAATTCACTTTTACACAGTTAAGACACTGTTCCCAGTGAGAAGTCATTAGGATGTGAAGACAGAAGGGGAAAGTCTCCTAAAAATTTCTAGGAACACATGTCCTTCAAGAGTTGTTATTACATCACGCCCTCCACACTCAGGTTCCTCCCACAGGCCCAGTCCCTAGTCCCTGAGCATTCTGCGCCTTTCCTCTGCTCCTCCTGCTTGCCTCAACCTAAACCCTCACCCAGCCTCCAGGCACACTGCACCTGTCTCCTCCCTGCCAAGTCAGAGCAGCTGGAGGCAGATTACCAAGGTCAAAGGCAAGTTCTAGGCAGAGTGGTATTGCAAAGCATAGGACTAGTAAAGGGAAGCCTTCCTCTAGGGGGAACCTGAGGGTCAGTGACTCTTCAAGGATGGCCAGCCTCAGGGACAGTCACTGTAATTAGAAATAATGAGTGATCTACAACTGACTGCATTCAGTCCTTTAGCGATGGCCTGGGACACTGTGATTCATAGTAAGAAACACAGAGTTGGTCTTTGTCCATAGTTCACAGCACAGAGCATCTAAAACCCTTGTAATGTCCTATACAGGAGCCATTAGGGGCATCTTTAGTCATAATATGATATTTATTTATAACAAGCCCCTTTAAACAACACCTTAATTTATGTTAATGAGGTAATTTTTAAAAAGGCACTAACCATCAGCATAGGTTCAAGGGCTGGTATGCCTGGCACAGTAGTTGACATGCAATAAATATTTATTTAATGAGGAAATAAATAAACAGCTATTCAGACACCACAATAAAATGAGATGTGTATAGGCCCTTAAAACAAAACTGTCTAACGCGGTAAAAATACACATTGCATCTGAGTGTAGCCAACATCATTTTGTTTGCAGCTAGCTAAAGAGTGCTGTGCAAATGACTATGACAATCTACCAGTTTTCAGCATCAAACCGAGACACATTCTCTTCCAAGTGATCTGAGGGCTGTACTGTCTGAGGAGCTACCCAACAGTTAGTTACCTTGCTGACTTCCTTCAAGGCCCTTTTACAGACTTCATACTTCGGAGAGTCCTTAGGTGTTTTTTGACAGATAGTCTGTAATAAAGTAAAAGAAGAAAAACATTCACTGACTGCTTTTACTCAGTACAATAAAACCAATGCCCAGGCATACCCTCTCACTCATAGCAAACTTCACAATGCTAAACACAATATTATGGATGGGTATGACGATGACATTAAAATCCAATGACGAAACTATGAAATAGTCTTTACACACACGGAATCCAAGTGAATCGAGGAAATGGTTAAATAAGAGATGGATGAACCTGATTTCAAATCTGAACTCTGTCCCTTACTAGCTATTTGATCTTGGATAAGTCCTCTGTCTCTATAAGCCTCAGTTTCTTCATCTGTAAATTCAGAATAATGCCAGCTATGACACCAGGTGCTGCAAGGGTTAAATGATAATACCTGTAAAGTGCTTTATGAGTGCCTGGCATACAGTAGGCCATCCATAAATGATAAAATTACTTTATTTATCATCATCATCATCATTAGAGGTGAACTAATTTTGTATATAACACAATGGAATAAAAATATCAAGGAAAAGAAGGCTGCTAAATTTTCTCTTGATATATTTATACTGTAATTTTTGTGATGGTAAAATTGAGCTCAAAGAAGGTGAATTTAAGGTAAACCAAATTACACATGACTTTTGAAACTATACCCAATTCAAAACCAACAAAACTATTTTAAGTGTTAAAACTGTTCATCTCAATTAAGCTTAAATCATTTCAACACAAGTCTAAATCTCCAAATGAAGTAAAATTGAAGAGATAATGTCCGAAGTCTTTAGATTCTGCCCCAGTGGCCAGACTCTCTCACAGGAGAACAGATTAGGGCAGTGGGCATCAGGTGAAGGGGGAAGGTACTTAGATCTAGCAAACCACTGGTCCCTACAATGGGGGTAAGTACCAGGCCTACAAACCTGAGGTCGGGTGTCAGGATTGTTACATGTGATGTGTCAGAAGAAAGACAGACAGTGCCATCTGTGGGTTTATAGTCAAACATTTTTGACTATGACCCACTATAGGAAATATATTTAACGCTGTGACCAGTACACATGCAAACAAAAATGAAACAAGGTGTTTTTTTAATTAAATAATACTTAACCACATTATAGACCATGTGCATGTCATGTGGAATATGTTTTAATTTTTTTTAAAACAGTGTTCACTTTTCAAAAGTCAATTTTGTAGCAGACTAAGGGGTATGAAAGTGGTTTGAAAAATATTGGCTTATGTCCCTGAGAGCAGACGCCCTAAGTTCATAGTGTCTCTGCACACTTCAGTTTTATGTAAATGTTGTGCATACTGAATTTTCTAGGGAGAATGACTACAGCTCTACTCAGAATCTCAAAAGGGTCTCACACCCTAAAAAATATTAGAGCCCACTGGACAATATGGCATAAACACCCAACATGGTATGTTAGATTTTGTGAGTCCCAATCTATTCAAGCAATTTTGCCAAAATTAAACAGACAAGGAATATGAAAGGCTGAGAGATGGCAATATATACAGAATCTAAGGAAACATGGCTAAAATGTATTTTCAGAAGAAGAAAACATCCTGAAAATTCATAATACTACAAGAAAGCTGACATTTAAAAAGCACCCATTTCTTATTTTAAAATAATAAAGTTTGAAATATTTCCCTATACAACTCAAAATTTCATAAAGAAGTTTTAGAAGTCACATAATATAAATCTTGTTTTAAATGACCTCTTTACTACTGATAAATCTTGCAAAAGAAAGCACAGCAGCTGCTCCTTGAAGGTATCTTTGAAAAAGTCACAATCCTATATAATGAAACCCTAATATGCAAATTGACAGAATGGCAGAACAGTTGTCTGCTATGACACACACTGACCACCAGGGGGCAGACACTCAATGCAGAGCTGCCCCCTGGTGTGGTAGCACACTGACCACCACGGGAGCGCTGCTCAGCTAGAAGCCGGCTTACAGCTGGGGAGCACAGTGGCAGCAGTGAGTGCCTCCTACCTCTACAGCATTACTAAGGACTCCTCAGGATGTCTGCCTGCCGGCTTAGGTGGGGAGTTGGCCTAAGCCAGCAGGCAGACATCCCCAGGGGGGGTGGGCCTGGATTGCAAGGGGGCACAGGTCAGGCTGAGGGACCGCCCCCCTCCTCCCTGCAGTGCACGAATGTCGTGCACCTGGCTCAAGTATTAATATAACTGAGCACAGACCTGCATACTATATTATTAATTTAGTTGAGAACCCTGTCTATTGTCACACTTACCATTTACTATTTCATTCATTTTCATGCCAACCCTGCAGGTACCCATTTCCTTATTTTCAGAATAAGTTAAGCAATTTGCCTAGGATCATCTAGTCAGTGGCAGAGACAGACTGTGCCCCCAGATCTGTCTTACTCCAGAGCCACAGGACTTCACTGCACCAGGTTTCCGTGTCAGGGTGCCTCCTGGGGAAGTGGGGGCCCAAAAAGATTAAATGAGTTGCCCAAGGTCATAGGCCTCGTGGCTCAGCCAGAACCCAATCCAGGACTCCTGACTACAAGAAGTCAATATTCTTCCCATTTCAAAAAGTGTTGAGTGAGTGATGTAATCAAAATTCTTCAGTGACCACACAAACCTACCTTGAAGATGATTCCTAAAGATATTAGACAAAAGTGAGACTTTCGAGCTGAATAGCTCCTTCTCACTTAATCGGGAGAGTTTATAGAGGGGTGATGCATCAATTTAAATGGAAGAAGAATAATTTCCTTAATCAGATTTACGGCACTATGGCTACCCACAGAGGAAAGAGACACCCAATCAAGTCTTACGTCCATCAGCAGGGGAAGGCGAGTCACCCTCTGCATGGGGAGAATGAGGAAAGAGATCATGGGTAAGTTCCTGCAGTCTTCGTGGGACTCGATTCTTGACAGTACTTCCTTAAAAGATGGATTGGTGGCTCTGAGGGAAAACAAAGAAAGAAGAAACTTCAATATACAGCCTCCTTGAGTTAAGAATAAAAAAAAAATTTAGTATGGAATACTGTGATAATTTCAGATATTACCAACAATTTTTAAATATACAGAACATGAACACATAATGATATAGGTAAACATAGATGGCTTATCTGTCTTTCATAGCCAAGACCGAATATAAGGTATGAGTCTAAGGTGACAGTATGAACAATGAGATGAAAATGTCTGAGCTACAAATTAATAGATGTGGAAAGTAAACAAATGATGAGGCAATGACATCGGAATGGTGAACGCAACAATTACAAATTAGTTTTAACTTGTAATAAAATTTGACAATAAAACTGGTAAAATACTGCCAGAACATTTTAATTTCATTTTCTCACAATGAGGAGTTTTTTGTTTTTTTAAAAAAATATTTTATTGATTTTCCACAGAGAGGAAGGGAGAAGGATAGAGAGATAGAAACATCGATGAGAGAGAAACATCAATCAGCTGCCTCCAGCATACCCCCTACTGGGGATGTGCCAGAAACCAAGGTATATGCTCTTGACTGGAATCGAACCTGGGATCCTTGAGTCCACAGGCCGACGCTCTAACCACTGAGCCAAACCAGTCAGGGCTCACAATGAGGAATTTTAAGTTTTCCTTCCTACTCGCTTGAAAAATTTTTTTAGAAAGTTCACGGGGGAAAAAATCAAACTCTAAACCAGTTGCGCCTTTAAATCCCTGAGGTCCCAGTCTTACACCTCCAAAGAGTCTGGTTAAACAGAAAACTGACTGTTGTCAGCAGTGTTTCTTCTCTCCCAGTGACAATAAAACCAGTAAAATACTGCCACAACACTTAGCAAGATACACTGACACGATCTTACGTGAAACCACCTACATAACTTTTAAGGAAGGTCAGGAGGGGATTCCAGTAAGAATGGAGCCTGAGAAAGGTCCCCGACTTGCCAAATAATAGACCTAGTATTTCGTAAAGACAGAAGTGAAGCCAAGGTCTTCTGACTTGCAGTGGGTTCCTTCACCCCTGCATCTCACCTCACTTCAGCCCCAGAGGAGCAGTGAGGAGCTCCATTGTGACTGCAAGGAGGGGACTGGGTAAGGGTGGTCCTGCAATGTAATCCCACACTGGAGGGCAAGGGAAGGGGCAGAGGGGCAAGAAGCAGCATAGCGCAATTGTGACCTTTTTAAACACACACACACATATATATATTGCCCTAGCCAGTTTGGCTCAGTGGGTAGAGTGTCAGCCTGCAGACTGAAGCGTCCAGGTTCGATTCCAGTCAAGGACATGCACCTCAGTTGCAGGCTCCATCCCTGGGGCCCTGGTTGGGGCTTCCCTCGTGTGGGAGGCTGTAGGGCCACAAACAAGTCCCAGCTTCGAGGGCAGAGCCCTCCTAGCATAATCAAGCTTGACCTTATAGTCTCCCCTCTTTCCTTCCTAGGCAGCTAATGGGATGTGGGAGTTACTGCAAATGCTGCCCAAAAGGTGAAACTCACAAGAACATTGTAAACATGTTTTGCTTTGTTTTGCTTAGTGGGCTCTGACTATAAAATAAATCTTCGGCTTACAGGCTGTATCACTGTGTCCTCATCCAGGCACAAGTGAACCTACCTAGCACCAACTGTATTCTCTTGTCCAGTCTTCTTTAATCCTTCCCCACCTCTCTTCAGGTTCACCCCTGGCCATGCTGGACATGGTTCAGGAGGCAACCGATTGATGCGTCTCTCTCATATCAATGTTTCTCTCTCTGTCTCTCCCCCTCCCTTCCACTCTCTCTAAAAATCAATGGAAAAATATCTTCAGGCGAGGATATCCTTGGGCCTTGTGATAAACAAGGCCCCAAAATTCGATTATTTGGTTCACATCTGCTAAAAATAAATTAGGAAATACCCAGAATAGCAAATTAAAAGAAATGTCACAGAAATGTTTTAATTTTTCTCACAATGAGGGAGTTTTAAGTTTTCCTTCCTACTCTCTTGGAAAGATTTTTAGAAAGTTCAAGGAAAAAATCTCCAAACCAGTTGCATCTTTAGGTCCCTATCCCCCTCTCTCCAAAGAGTCTGATTAGATAGTCTGGTATGAATCCTGGCCTTTGTTTTTTGGCTTGTTCTCCGACTCCGATTCCCAGGAGTTTCCAAAGTGCACGCGAAGTGTAATGTCACTGTTCTAAATGTAAATTCAAACCAACTGTACCCAGCTCCTAAGAACCCAGCCACTCGTCTAGGTGAAAGCTCAGTTGATGGCTTCATTAAGCTCATTTCAAGAAAACCTCGATTTTTAAAGCTTTACATAATGCACAGTAGTTCCTATTCACTTTTTTTTTAATCCTGCAAAAAAACTGAAAACAAAATGAAATTCAGCTCTAATTTAAGGCTTTGTTTTCGAACAGGTATGTAACTTGCATTTTCTAACAGTTAAAGAGCAACCTTTTACATCAGCAGGAGTGTGGGGGGGGGGGATTGGTAGGAAAAATGAGGGGTGTGATTTTGTCCCCAGGAAGCATTCAGCAATGTCTGTAAGCATTCGGGTTGTCACAACTGGGGTGAGGGACAGAGGCTGGGGATCCTTGGAACATGCTACATGGGCAGCATGCAGGACAGTCCCCACAACAAAGAGTTATCCAGCCCCAAATGTCAGTAGTGCCGACAAACCCTGTTTTGTACTGCAAACCTCATCTGGAGCTGGCGGCTGGATTTCCCACCCTGTACAAGAGCTACATGAGGACAAGGAGAGGGAAGGGGCAGAGTAGCCCTTCTCACCACCCAGGGGCTGTTTCTCCAAGCAGCCCTGAGGCGATGACTCATCACCAACCCTTAGGAGATCTCACACACTGCAGAGAAGCTGGCCACAGTTCCAAGCCAAGGTCCAAAATGCCACAACTCCCAGTGGGGGTATGATAACAGCCAGTAACCCCCCCCCCCCCAGCTGCATTTACAGCAATGCACAAATGTAGCTACTTGTGAGAAACAAGCCCCCGAAAATAGAACAATATAGACATGACTGAACAATTGCTGACTCTCTCATGGATAGAGATGCAATATACATCACACCAAAAACTTACAGCAACCTAAGTAGGTTAAAGAGAAAGGTGTGGAGAGAAGTTTAGAGCTTAATTGTTTTTTGTTTCATAATTAAAGTCTTTTAAGAACTTGCTCCCTCCCCATGGTTTCTTTCAGACCTTTGCTTCTCAGATTACCCAAAGGGGAAATCAGCAATTCCTACAAACAACTTAATAGAACTGTCATTTGAATGGAAGATTAGAGTCCTAGAGAAAACTGGATCCTGGCACTAACTATTCAGGCTCCTCAAAAACTCTCTCTTGGCCTCAGGCAAAAAATGTAATGGCCAGTTAAAGTCTTAGAGAAGGTGTGTGTGTGGGGGGGGGGGGGGGGGGGAGGAGAGGGTTGGAATAATCAGCACAACAATTAAAAAGGAAAACAACAAACTATTATAGAGAACATTCTCCAGAGACTAGATTTTTCTACTGGGACACTCACCCTGAAGCAATCCTCTTAAACATTTGTCTCTGGGATATAGCCCATCTATTAGAAATAACTATCCCATGAGGACCTAATCATTTTCCCAAAAAATGCAATGAGGACGAAATCAACAATAGTTTCTAGTGCTGACTTCTGGAACAGTTACAAGGGCAATTTCATTTTCAATAAGTTCTTTAACATCAAGCATGTCGGTCAGTGCTCCTTACCAGTTAGCTGGCTGGACTCCATCACACAAAATTGATTTAAGAGATTAATTAATTTCAATCAATGTGAGTTAATTAAAACAAGGCTGGATAATTAAAACTGTACTACTTTGACATAGCTTACAACAATTTCTGCAGTGTTCGCTGTTGGTAGACTTCGTTTGTACAGTATTTCACGTATGGGTCAAACGTGGATGCCGTGTGCTTTTCCACAATGTCACTTATGTCATCTATGAAGATATTATTCTGATGTCTTGCTTCCAACTCTGTAAAGAACCTGAAAAAACAAACAAAGAAAAGCATTTACGCTTTTTTGCATTAATAACAGATTATCTCATGTGATGCTTTTATATAGGGTTTGAAAATATCAACAGTATCAGTACCAACTCAAAAAGACACAAGCCAAAAACTATAAAAATTCTCTACATTTAAAGCTGTCATATTAATGGTTTTATAACACTGATAATCCAGTTCATTTCTACATTTTCAGGTGTATACAGATTTTAGAATATACAAATTTCACAATTTTTCAAGAATTCCCTATACATTGGAGGAGAGAGACGAGGTTGATGCTTGCATATTTTATTATACTGAAAAGCATATGAGTACAACATCTAAATAAGCACTTTAAAACCAAGCATGAAATAAACTTAATTCTGTGCCGTTTCTCTCAAATAAAAGTAATCATATTATTTTAAATCTAATAATAAGTGTGACATTCAGTGTCTTCATAAATTAGTTAAATTGCAATTTCAGGTTGCCAGACTTAAGAGTGCATGTGCAGCCCTAACCGGTTTGGCTCAGTGGATAGAGCATTGGCCTGCAGACTGAAGGGTCCCAGGTTTGATTCCGGTCAAGGGCATGTACTTTGGTTGCGGGCACATCCCCAGTAGGGGGTGTGCAGGAGGCAGCTGATCGATGTTTCTCTCTCATCAATGTTTCTAACTCTCTATTCCTCTCCCTTCCTCTCTGTAAAAAATCAATAAAATATATTTTTGAAAAAGGAGTGGGTGTGCATTTGTATGTGCATATATTGTGTCCAGTCCAGTTAAAATTAAATTTCTGATAAATAATGAGTAATTTTTCAGTAAACTATGTGTCAAGTATTGCATGGGCATCTTGTGTTTTATTTGGCAACCAAAGATTGCATCCAATGTTAACAGGACATCAATATCAGGTATTTGACATAGGTTTCTACCCAGTGTTGTTGCTCAAAATGTGGTCCATGGATTAGCAGCATTGGTGTCATCTAAGAGCACATCAGAAATGCACAACCTCCTCACCCACCTCCATCAACCTGGACCTGCATTTCTGTAAGATCTCCAGATGACTTGAGTGAATACTAAAATCAGAGAATTGCCCTGGAGCCCACTTACTGTCCAAATTTAAAATGGTAGGAAAATCTATTACAAATAACCATCCCAACAGGACCCAATCATTTCCCCAAAAAATGTGATGAAGGTGACATGAACAATAATTTCCAACGCTGACTTCTGGAACAGTGACACAAGGGAAACTTCGTATTCAGTTAAGTTCTTTAGCATTTAGCACATCACTCACTGTTCCTTACCAGTCAGCTGACTGGACTCCATCACACGAAAGTCAAGGCCGACAGTGAATAAGACAACAGAAATGTATACAAGATAGTAAATATGGTCTAACATTTTCTCCCATTTATATCTCTGTTATTTTCACACAAAATCCTGGCACTCAGAAATAAAATAAACAAGACATTAAGAAGCTTTGTTTCTATATATTATATGTACATAAAACTCATTTTAGTATGAACTGTATTATCAGCTTGTCATCATTACCTATTTTATTTTTTAGTTTCTGTAAGAGCTTAAAAGACAAATGCATTTTAACTTCCCAGAAGTGTCAAATCATTATATACTTTGAGGAAACCCCGCATTTGTATTTCCTTAAAAAAAGATGTAGAGAAAATAATCAATCTAAATCCCAGCCACAGATTGCAATTGGCGTACTCATCCAAGCCCCTGGTTTAAAACAGCAAAAGGGAAAACTTTGCTGGACTATTTGTCTTTTCTTTCAGTGGTATCGGGGTTAATGTGCACAATCCTTAGCCAGTAGTCCAGACAACACACCCGAAGACTCCAAAATCCAGTCAACAGCTTCATATTACTTTGTCAGGACTGAGTCTTTTAATATTCAAATAAAATAACCCTCATCTGGAAAGTTTCAGCAATTTCAGAAACAACCACTCCAAACTCTAAAACAAAGCTATGCTTCTTAAATGATATTTGCTATGCAGACAGGTCCCTGACTTCAAGGAAGTTAAGATATATTCGGAAAATAAGAATGATAGACATAGATGATATAGAAAGATAACATTCTGGCTTATAACATACTAGAGGCCTAGTGCACAAAATTCGTGCACTCAGGGTGGCGAGGTGGGTGGCGGTAGGGAGAGGAGGGAAGTTCCCTCAGCCCAGCCTGTGCCCTCCTGCAGTCCAGGAGCCTCGGGGGATGTCTGACTGCTGCAGAGGCAGGAGAGGCTCCCACCATCGCTGCTGCACTCATCAGCTAAGAGCCTGGCTTCTGGCTCAGTGGTGCTTCCCCTGTGGGAGCACACTGACCACCAGGGGGCAGCTCCTGCATTGAGCGTTTGACCCCTGGTAGTCAGTGTGCATTATAGTAACCAATTGTTCTGCCATTTGGTCAATTTGTATATTAGGGTTTTATTATATAGGAGGATATGCACAAGGGTGTTGGCAGTAGTTCTTGAATTACAGATATCCTATATAATAAAAGGGTAATATGCAAATAGACCCTAACAGCAGAACGACTGGGAACAACTGGTCACTATGACACACACTGACCACCAAGGAGCAGACGCTCAATGCAGGAGCTGCCCCCTGGAGGTCAGTGTGCTCCCACAGGGGGAGCTCTGCTCAACCGCTAGCCAGACTGATGGTTGCCAGTACAGTGGTGGTGGAGGAAGCCTCTCCCACCTCCTTAGCAGTGCTAAGGATGTCCAACTGCAGCTTAGGCCTGCAGCCCGCTGGCAAGTGGCCATCGCCCAAGAGTTCCCAGTCTGCCAGAGGGATGTCTGACTGCCAGCTCAGCCTAATCCCCTGGGGAGCAGGCCTAAGCCAGCAGATGGACATCCCCTGAGGGGTCCCAGACAGCGAGAGGGCACAGTCCGAGCTGAGGGTCCCGCCCCTTCCCCTCCCCCCCACCCCAGTGCACAAATTTTTGTGCACCGGGCCTCTAGTATATCTACTCTACAAAAGCGAAATATTAAAATTAACCGTTTCTCCGAGACAGGGTAAGCCATGCCTACCAGCCAATCAGAGCGGCTGTATGCAAATTAGCCCAGCCAACATGGCGGGCTGCCACTCACGCACCTGAGTAAAGGGCAGTTTCCATTGCAGCAGGAGCGAAAGTGAAGCTGCGCTCGCTCCACTTAAACTGCCTGTAGTGAAACACAGATTTGAAACAATATAACGATCATAGAATCCTCGGGAGCTGAAGGAAAGAGCAGCCCGGGCCTCACCAGTAAAAGTAACAATTGTTTCATTATAGACGCTTGCGAGGTAAAGCAAAGAGGAGGCTTCGTTAGTTAGAAGGCCGCCTTAAAGGAACAGTGTATCAATTATAGGAGATAACCCCAGGCCTTAAAGAAACAGTATCAATTATAGGAGAAAAAACTCCAGAAACCTGCGTCCAGCCAGCCTTGCTGGGACGTTGGGTCAATGGGAGCTGTGGGCAGCCTTAAAGCCCCTCACCCAGGCTGGTCAGGCACGCCAGCAGGTGGGCATCCCCCGAGGGGTCCCAGACTGCGAGAGGGCACAGGCGGGGCTGAGGGACCTCCCGAGTGCACAGAGCGCCTGCAGGGCGGGACAGCGCAGGACCCAGAACCCGTGAGTGGGAAAGAGGCGGCAGGGTTGGAGGGCACCGGGAAGCGGGCAAGAGGCGGCAGGAGGTCGGCGGCCTGCTTGGTGGGCTTCCCAGGCCCTTTGCAGGGCATCGGGGAGCGGGTAGGAGGTGGCAGGGGGTCGGCGGCCTGCTTGGCAGCTGTCCAGGCCCTTGGAGGAGCATCGGGGAGTGGGAAAGAGGTGGAAGGGAGTCGGTAGCCTGCTTGGCAGCTGTCCAGGCCCTTGGAGGAGCATCGGGGAGCGGGAAAGAGGTGGCAGGAGGTCGGTGGCCTGCTTGGCAGCTGTCCAGGCCCTTGGAAGGGC
>PVJC01003805.1:0-67930 GCA_004026665.1 Murina feae | reverse complement strand
TCCCCAATGCCCCGCAAAGGGCCTGGGAAGCCCACCAAGCAGGCCACCGGCCCCTTGCCGCCTCTTACCCGCTTCCCGGTGCCCCTCCAACCCTGCCGCCTGTTTCCCATGCACCGGTCCTGGGTCCTGCGCTGTCCCGCCCTGCAGCTGCTCTGTGCACTCGGGAGGTCCCTCAGCCCGGCCTGTGCCCTCTCGCAGTCTGGGACCCCTCGGGGGATGTCTACCTGCTGGCGTGCCTGACCAGCCTGGGTGAGGGGCTTTAAGGCTGCCCACAGCTCCCATTGACCCAACGTCCCAGCAAGGCTGGCTGGACGCAGGTTTCTGTGATTTATCTCCTATAATTGATGCTGTTCCTTGAAGGCCTGGGGTTATCTTCTATAATTGATGCTGTTCCTTTAAGGCCTGGGGTTATCTTCTATAATTGATACACTGTTCCTTTAAGGCGGCCTTCTAACTACTAACGAAGCCTCCTCTTTGCCTCACCTCACAGCGTCTATAATGAAACAATTGTTACTTTTACTGGTTAGGCCCGGGCTGCTGTGTTCTTCAGCTCCCGAGGATTCTATGATTGTTATATTGTTTCAAATGTTTCAAATCTGTGTTTTGCTAGAGCCAGTTTAAGTGGAGAGGCCGCAGCTTCACTTTCGCTCCTGCTGCAATATAAACTGCCCTTTACTCAGGTCCGGGAGTGGCGGCCTCCATGTTGGCTGGGCTAATTTGCATACAGCCACTCTGATTGGCTGGTGGGCGTGGCTTATCCTGTCTCGGAGAAACGGTTAATTTTAATATTTTGCTTTTATTAGTTTAGATATGGAAGCCTGAAATGAATCAGTAGACTTTGATGATTCTATGTTCAGTTTTGACCAATGGGAGATGTTCTCAATCAACCTTAACTGACTGTCCTCTGGGTATAGAAGAGTTGACTTAGGATGCACTGAATACCCAAAGAGCAAAATCCTTACCTCAAGCTAAAAGTACAAATAGAGACCTCTGGCCCTAATCGGTTTGGCTCAGTGGATAAAGCACTGACCTGTGGACTGAAAGGTCCCAGGTTCGATTCCGGTCAAGGGCATGTACCTTGGTTGCAGGCACATCCTCAGTAGGAGGTGTGCAAAAGCAACTGATGGATGTTTCTCCCTCATCAATGTTGCTAACTCTCTATCCCTCTCTCTTCCTCTCTGTAAAAAAATCAATAAAATATATTTTTTAAAAAGAGAGACCTCTGTGTAAAAGCAACATTGTTGTGGGAAAATATATCCATGTGAAAAATAGAAAAAAAGTGAAAGTTTAAAATAATATAAGCTGTATTACAACCTGGCTCATAAGGAACTCTTTGATTAATTGTCCAATTAGAGAATCTCACAGAAGGGGGAGATTACAAAGTAAGGTGTTCAGGCAACATTTACATAAGAGGTAGAAATTAAGGCTAGGTTGGATTTTTATTTTTACATGCAAAATGTTACCAGCATAAGTAAGATTTATATACTGAAAACAATTACGTTTCGGTTTTAGTGTTTTAAATCATTGTAAATACCAACTCATTATTTGGAAATAATGACTGTAATGACATAATTAGTGGCTATGTTGAAATGAAAGCACAAAGTAATTTGGGGGCATAATTGTATACCATTTGTTTTTAATTTATGTCCCCAAATAAAATTTGCACAAAACAACTGGTTATTTAGCAAAGCCATGCATTGCTTTTTATAACACCTATTCCATATTTTATAAATATTAATTTTTTTTCTTATATCAGCTTTGCTAGCAACTCACATACAGGAGCAAAATTAAGCATCTTTGATATTTTGCTAACTTTGAATCAGTTTTTGGTTTTGATTATTACTAAGGTATATATTTTACAAGAAGAAAAATGGAAATTTTATTTAAAACTTTCTCAGTTGATTTCTGATGTTTAAGTATTAACATATGGTATGTGGCCACTATCTCTGTTCTCTCACTTTGGATGCTTCAAACATCAGGGGTAGATCTGGACCACTATCCATTGCAATTATGTTCCCATGTTTCTATGCTTGCTGATGTGCCTAGAGATCTTGTGCCTTAGTCAAAGGAAACTTTTTCTAGGTGCACTTTATTGCAATTTGTCAAGGCCGTAAGTTAATAATTTGTAGAATTAATGTATTTCACAACTTCTTTATAAATCTTATAGGTACCTATTAACTATCTATTGAAGTCTGAGATTTTAACCCAAATTTCACAATTTACAGGGCCATGGTTGTTTGTCTTAGCTGTCTTGCAATTGTGACTAATGGAGTATTTCTAATTTTCTCCTAGATGATATTGTGTGTGTGTGTATGTGTGTGTGTGTGTGTGTGTGTGAGAGAGAGAGAGAGAGAGAGAGAGAGAGAGAGAGAGAGAGAGAGTTTAATCTTCTAAGTATGAGAACATGCAAAAGCCACCAAGAAAGGGAATCCTCACTTAATCAGTAGCTGTGCATGTCGTAAGTATTTCTATTTTCCAAAGCAGACTATGAGCTTGTTATAACAACTGTATTTCATTCATTTTTGTTTCTCCACTACTTTCCTATAATAAAAGTAATTTTTCAAACACAGTGTACTAGAATATTAACCAAAATGTACTGTTTCAAAAGAAAATAATCAAGTTGCAAAATATAGTTAGAAATCATGTTTCTGACATTTAAACAGACTCTCTTGTAGGTGGAAACTCTGTAAAGAACATTGGCAATGTAAGTGTGCCATTTTCATTAGCTCTGACACCGAGTTTTCTCAGTCACAGATTACACTTAATATCATATGTTTGCATATTGATTAGTAATGACATTATCAAATATACCAAACCCTTGGTAGGATATGTATTTGAATAACTATCAACAATAAAAGAGGTCATCAAAATACAACCTTATTAAAGTGCTTTAGATTCTGTTAATAACTGATTAGATTTAATCAGCCTTTTACACAGTCATCTAATATACTAAGCAATATGGTAAATTATCCCATGCATTTTTATTTCTCTTGGTTATTACTGTTATAGGAGAGGAGTAAAAAGATACACAGTTTTAAAGGTAGACTAGTGAACTCCATTTGCACTTTCTCTTGATTACTCATACTTAAGTATGAGATAATATTTTAAGTATGCAGTCAATATTAATTTATCTTGCAAGAAATGCTCTTCTTGATTTTTTTTGGTTCCTGTCCCTTTAAATGTAATGGGACATGGTTTTAATAAATAACAATTATAACTAAAGGCTCTTATAAGGAGGTCATGGGCCATAAGGATTTCTTAAGCCCAATGAAAGTATGTGAACAATTTTATGTTCATATGAGAAAAGGATACATATATAGTCTTTTAAATATTCAAAGAAAACTTTGACTTGTGGTTTAATCACAAATTTATGTTGATAAATGTTACATATTTAAATATTTTCTTGATTCTGTAAAGTTTCCCCTTTTAACTTTGGTAAGACTCAGTAGTTTTTCAATTGCTTTGTGGGGCTGTAGATATACTATTTAAATGTGCTTTACTTTGTTTATGTATGTCCTACTGATTTAAGAAGGAGTCACTTCCAAGGAAACCTGTGTGTGAGGTTGTAGGAGAAAAGAAATGACAGACGTTTTGATTAAAAAACAACTTTGCCTGGCTGGCATTGCTCAGTGGTTGAGCATTGACCTATGAACCAGGAGGTCATGGTTCGATTCCCTGTCAGGGCACATGCCTGGGTTGCAGGCACACGCCCACTGTGGGGCTTGCAGGAGGCAGCTGATCAATGATTATCTCTCATCACTGATATTTCTCTCTCTCTGCCTTCCTCTCTGAAATCCATAAAATATTTATTTTTAAAAGAAAAGCATTGCCCTACCTGGTTTGGCTCACTGGATAGAGTGTCGGCCTGCGGACTCAAGGGTCCCAGGTTCGATTCTGGTCAAGGGCATGTACCTTGGTTGTGGGCACATCCCCAGCGGTGGGTGTGTGGGAGGCAGCTGATCAATGTTTCTCTCTCATCCATGTTTCGGACTCTCCCTCTCTGTAAAATATCAATAAAATATATTTTAAAAAAGAAAAGAACAGCATCTTCTATTGGTCAGGCATTCTTGTAAATGCCTCACTAATGCTCTACCGTCTTATTCTGTGAACGATAAACAATGCCTGACACTCAAGTGGTAAGAACAGGTTTATTCAGCAATAATATCACAATAGGGAAGAGAGCCTAGCTTGAACTGCACTTACGTTTGCCGAAACAGAAGTGTGGAGTCTGTTGAAAGCTGAGGGAAGGCACTGAGGAGTGTTGGGGCCACCGGGATCTGTTCACTGGAGTTTATTGAGAGATGAATGACCTTCTGTCTTTGTAACGCGAGGCAGTGGTGCACGTGGAAGCATGCATCCTCGGAAGAGGGGCCCTTATTTTCCAACAGGGACTGGGAGAGGGAAGGAGCTATTTGCCTGAGTGCTGCCATTTCAAAGAGAAAGCTCTTAGGTCTCTGAGGAAATGTTTTGTGGTGCTAGTTTTACAGCTCAAAGGGCAGAGAAAGGATATAGAATTTCAAATTTTCTAAAGTAGCTGTTTTAAGAGAGGGTTCAGGGCCTGATTATCACCAGGTTTGGGCTGGAATGAGCAGTAAGTGATCCTGGCAGCCTTGGGATTTCTCAGGGAGGCATTTTAAGGAGGAGCTGGGCTCATCCTTTGGAAAAGGCCTCAAGCTGCCAGAAGCCATCCCAGAGCATAGTAATTTCTTAGTGCAGAGGTTTGGACCGTGGCGTACTGTGCTGAGAGTTCTAAAGTTCTCAGTTCCTCGCTTTGGAGGACTAAACCAAGAGCTTATTGTTTTCTAGACTTTGCAGTTAGAAATGCTGAAAATTGTCAAGTGACGATTCAAACCTAGGTATGTGCGGTTCCAAACCTGGGCATTCTTTCTGCTCTGCCATATCACTTTGCTTCAAGTTACAACCAAACATTTCTTCCAAATCCAGATTGAAAAAAAGACCGTTAGTGTAGTTTTACTATACAATATAAGTTTAATGCACATACAAATACTTCAAATATAGTAAGAATTGCACACCCAAGTGTTCTTCATGTATTTAAAACTAAATTTTTAGCACATTAGATGATCAATCAGTTCCTATCCCCCAATATAGCCCTTTTTCTATACTTTAAAGATAGCCACATCATGCTATTGTACTATTTAATCTCTAAATTTGCTTATAAAGTTTGCCATATATATTATCATGTAGGCATGCCTGATGTTATTGCACAATACTTTACTGAACTTCACAAATGTGTTTATTAAAAATGAAGCCAGGAGTTTCAACAAGCAAAATGATTATGACTTGCATTACAGTGTACTAGCTCTATTGCGGTAGTTTGGAACAAAATCCCCTATATCTCTGAGGTATGTGTGTGTGTGAGGTATGTGTGTCATATACCTGTGCTTTTTGACTTGCAGTGGGGTTATGTCTGGATAATCCATTGTAAATTGAAAATACAAGTTGAAAAGCATTTATATACCTAACATACCAAACATCATAACTTAAAATAGCCTACTTTAATCATGTTCAGAACACTTGCATTAGTTATAGTTGGAAAAATCATCTAACACAAAACTTATTTTTATTTTCTCTCTCTCTCTCTGTCTCTCTATCTCTCTCTCTCTCCTCTCCTCTCTCTCGCTCTGTCTCTCTCTCTGTGTTATATATTATACTAGGGGCCCGGTGCACAAAAATTTGTACACTTGGGGGGTGGTCCCTCAGCCTGGCCTGTGCCCTCTCACAGTCTGGGACCCCTCAGGGGATGTCCACCTGCTGGCATTCCTGGCCAGCCTGGGTGAGGGGCTGAGGGCCATTTGCAGGCTGGCCACATCCCCTTTGGGGTTTGGGTCCCTATTGGGGTGCCTGGCCAGCCTGGGTGAGGGTCTGAGGGCTGTTTTCAGGCTGGCCACAGCTCCCATTGACCCAAGATCCCAGCAAGGCTGGCTGGAAGCAGGTTTCTGGGGTTTATTTATCTTCCATAATTAAAACTTTGTTGCCTTGAGCAGAGGCCACAGCCGGCCTAGGCAGGCAGTTTCCTCCATCACTGGTGCAACGGAAGCCTCCTATTTGTTCTAGCTCCGTGACTGCCGGCTGCCATCTTGGCTGGGTTAATTTGCATGCAGTCGCTCTGATTGGCTGGTGGGCGTGGCTTATGTATAATAGAGTGAGGGTCAATTTGCATATTACCCTTTTATTATATAGGATCTAATCTAATAAAAGGGTAATATGCAAATTGACCCTAACAGCAAAACCACTGGGAATGATTGGTCACTATGATACACACTGACCACCAGGGGGCAGATGCTCAATGCAGGAGCTTCCCCTTGGTGGTCAGTGTGCTCCCACCTGGGGAGCTCTACTCAGCCACAAACCAGGCTGATGGCTGCCAGCACAGTGATGGTGGTGGGACCCTCTCCCGTCTCCTCAACAGTGCTAAGGATGTCCGACTGCATCTTAGGCCTGCTCCCTGCTGATAAGTGGACATCCGCCAAGGGCTCCTAGGCTGCCAGAGGGATGTCTGACTTCCAGTTTAGCCCTGATCCCCTAGGGAGCAGGCCTAAGCCAGCAAGTAAATATCCCCCGAGGTGTCCCAGACTGGGAGAGGGCACAGGCCGAGCTGAAGGATGCCCCCTCTTCGAGTGTGTGTGTATGTGTGTGTGTGTGTGTGTGTATATATATATATTTTGAGTGGGCAGATTATTAAGATTACCCCATCAGTACTTCGTTTGGCCACCTTTTGCCTTCAATACTGAGGCTATTCTTCTTGTCATTGACTCCAGGAGATGTTGAAAGGTGATGTGAGGAATGTGACACCATGCCTGATGAATAGCACTGTCCAGTTCTGTGAGATTTGATGGTTGTGGAACCAGCTGCCTGATGGCTCTTTTAACTTCGGTGCACTCTTAAAATTGTACTGTGGTTATTAGATTGTCAATGTAAACTTGCCATATTGTAGAATCAAAACAAATTTTAAGTGTCCTAGGGCAATTTGTTTTGAAAGAAATCTGGCAAACCTTTTTATAAAGCAAATATTCACTTGGTAATCCAGATAAATCCACACAATTTGAATATATAAACTGAAATTCTTGAATAAGTATCTTCTTATGATGACCTAGTTATTTACTCATTCTGAAACAGTTTTAGCCTACATAAGTGGGAAACACTTCAGTTACTGCAAATAACAGGAAAAATAAATGTAGAATTAATTGAAGCATTAAGATAATTTCCTGAGACCAAGGAATTAACAAGTTATTAGGTATTCATCTATAAAACCACTCATGTGCTATGAGTATTAGGATTTGTTGTACTTTGATTTAGAAATTACATTTTGCCCTCTAATTGGAGATTAACTGATCACTATGAAATTTTCTTCATTTTAAGAGGCAAGACAGGTGTTTAAAAAACAAATGTGAAAATCAATAAATGTTTCCTTTTTGATATAAGAACACATGAGCTGAGAAAAGATATGAGAAAGAATAGAGTATTAATTTGCCCCACTTTTCAAAAGAGAGCATCAACCAATATTGTCTAAAATTTAAAAATTGATTTTAAAAAATGATTTCAACTTCTTTATGTTTTTCATAATAATTGATACTTAACTAAAGGGGCAGGTTAGAATACTCTATTTCTTGTGATAGAGAATCTTTATTTGAAAATATGTGAATTTTTTAGATTTTGTATATATATATATATATATATATATATATATATATATATATATTTGATTTCGGAGAAGAAGGGAGAGCAAGAGAGAAATAGAAATATTAATAAGAAACATTGATCATCAGCTTCCTGCACACCCCATACTGGGGATCAAGCCCACAACCCAGACTTGTGCCCTAAGAATTGAACCGTGACCTCCTGGTTCATAGGTCAATGTTCAATCACACCGTTCAGGCAGATTTTGTTTCTTTTATATTTTATTTATTTCTTAATTATCACCCCAGGATTTTTTTCCATTAATTTTTAGAGGGAGAGTGAGAGAGAAACATTAATGTGAGAGAGACACATCAATTGTGTCTTTTGCAGGACCAGGTGGAGCCTGCAACCCAGGTACATGCCCTTGACTGGGAAGCAACCCTGAAAGCCTTTGGTGTGTGGGCCAATGCTCTAACCACTGAATTACACTGGCCAGGCCTAGATATTATTTTAAAGGTTAATAAAATGTATACATTAAAAGAGTGCACAGGTTTGTTTCTTTTATATTAATATGATCTAATAATAAAGGATAAATTCACACATGTTTAATAATAGAAACATTCATTTCTCTTGAAGTCATGGAATTCTGCTAGAGAGAACCAGATAACAATATTAATTTTGTATGTTTTCCAAAGTCTTTTCTTTAGTAGCTGAATTTTTACATTGTGACTGTACTGTTTCTAAATACTTTGGTTGCTAAATGCCTTAAAACATGTAAGTCACAATTCTTGTTATTGAGTAAGGACTAAATAAATAATAGCCATAATTATTACACTTTAGGTCACAGTTTGACCTTAAAATAAATTCTTTTGTAAAATATCTGAAACACCAAGGCCAAAAATAAGGACAATTCATGAACAACTAAACTTATTTTTTCTGATTTAGTACTCTACAATCTTGTAAGTAAAGAGAGTGTTCAAGAGTGAAAATCCTCAAGAGAAACTAAATTTGGAGGTATGGACCTCTGATTAGTTCTCCTGGAATAACTGGAATAAAAATTAAAATGTTCAGAAATGGAGATTAAAATAGGGAGCTCTTTAAAAATATTGCTGAGGTTAAGATATTTAACTTGTATGAAACAGAAAACTTATTTTTCTTTTATATATTATTTTCTGTTTTGCTCTACTTTATACTTTTCATGAAAATAAACTGAAAGTATGTCTTCTGACAGGAACAATTGGCAGATCATATGTAAGTCCTATGTTATCTTTTCCTACTTTAATAAACTTTATTAAGTTATAATTTACATACAAGCACCATTTTTAGTTTCATGAGTGTTGACAAATATACAATTTAGTACCAACAATCAAGATAAATAATACTGTCAATATCCCTTTCCCAATCAATTCTCCTCCGCCCATCTTTATTCTGTAGCTTTGCTGGTTAGAGTAATTTTGGGTCCTTGCTTTTTGTTACTTTGAGTATCTTATGCCAGCCTGAAATATTTTTGTTGAGAAATCAGCTGACAGTTTTATGGGAGTTCCATTCCAGGTAACTATTTTTTTCTTGCTGCTTTTAAAATTCTCTATTTGTCTTTAACCTTTGGCCTTTTAATATGATGTGTCTTTGTGTGCCAGGCCTTTTTGGGTTTATCTTGTTTGGGATGCTCTGCCCTTCCTGGATTCATATGTCTGTTTCCTTTACAGGTAGGGGGAGTTTCCCATCATTATTTTTTTTCAAATAGGTTTTTAATTTCTTGCTTTCTCTCTTATCCTTTCAGCACCTCCATGATGCAAATGTTGGGAAAATATATATGAAATATTGCTTTCACATTTTGAACAACAGATAGCATAAATCTACAAATACAGGAATGAAAAAGTGAACTCTGCTTTTAACCCAGCTACATGAGACAGTTTCCATGCTATATCACAAGAATATAAAGCCAAATAAAGGAGAACACATTTGAGTTTGAGAAAGGAAAAGATGGCTAGAATATGCAGAGCAGAATAACAGAACTGTGGAGCTATACAGAGAAAAAAACCTCCAGAAATTGGCGTCAGGAACATCATAAACCTTTGGCTGGATACCAATGTA
Organism: Murina feae; assembly: GCA_004026665.1. Lineage (NCBI taxonomy): Eukaryota > Metazoa > Chordata > Mammalia > Chiroptera > Vespertilionidae > Murina > Murina feae. Next base: position 58,198 of record PVJC01003805.1, on the reverse strand, counting down.
TGCTTGCATATGGTGAAAGTCCTAGCAAAGAACTGTAAGAAAAGGAAAAATTATCACTGGGTAGCTGTAATAAAACATTCCAAAAACACACAAATGACAACAAACTAATTGGCAACTAAGCTTCTAAACTGCATACTGAGGAAAGTAGCAGGCCTCTCTAGGCTACTTGCCTTTATCAGAGTCTAGAGTGCAAACGGTGGCAGAGCCTGGGTTTTACTCCCATCCTTACAGCTGAGCTGTAAGGAACAATTGTCTTTTACAGTCAGAGGGAGGCCAAAGATGCGCCATTCCAATTTATAATGTGGTAAGTCAGTGTCAGAATTGACTATATCGGCATTTATTCTGATAAAACAACAGCTCTTCCCTGGTATGATCAAAGACTGGAGTGTAAGGATTATGATTGACTTTGAATCAATTGCCTTAAGCCCTGGGTTTTAGGCATTTTCCATAGGGCTTTGCAAGAGACCAACTTTTCATCTAAAATCAGGCTTGTTGGGGATTAGTTTTGGACAAATAATCTAGCAATACATAAACTGTGTCACTTCTTTAGAATTGAAAGAATTTCCAGAACCCTAACATTGGCTGCATCTATATAAGAGTATAAAAATACCCTGGTATTTAAGATTTCTACTACTACAGAATTAGTATTTAAGAATTATGCTATGTCAAACTTATACTATAATTCTATTTGAGAATTCTACCCTGCCAGGTCTTAAAATATGTTTTGTTTGCTTCAGAATAACTATTTTATTAGTTATCTGTTCTGTATAATCTTTTAAACCCAAAATTAATAGCTTAAAATAATAAACACTTATTATCTAATGGTTTCCAAGAATGGGAAATCCCATAACAGTGTTTCTGGCTCAGGATCCATCATGAGGTTGAAGTCAAGTACTGTTGGTTCGATTTTTAGTCATTTGAAAGCTTAACTCAAGTGGCTTTTAGCAGCAGGTTGAGCTCCCTATCAATGGTTTCGATCAGGACATAATAGATATACATCCTCTGACCATGTTCTAGCATGGAGGGAGCTCTCTGGGGTCTGCCTATAAAGGCACGAATTCTATTCATGTCCTAATCATATTCCAAAGTCCCATCTCTAAATACCATCACATTTCATATTAGTTTTCACAATATGAATTATGGGGCAAAACTGATTCGCCCAAACAACATTCCACCCAGGCCTCCCAAAATTCAGTCCTTTTTGTATAAAAGATACATTCATTTCATCCCTATAATAACCTCATTTCAGCATTAACTTTAAAGCCTAAGTCTAAAGTCTTATGTAAATGTCATCTAAAGCAGATATGGATGACACCCAAAGTATGAGTCATGCTGCGACAAACTCTTCTTCTCTATGTGTGCACCTACGAAACCATATGTTTTGTGCTTCCAAAATCCTTCAAACAGGATTAGGATAGACATTCCTATACCAAAAGGGAGGAACAGGAAAGAAGAAATGAATAACATCTACCAAAGAAGTTCCAAATCTAATAAACAAATTCCATTAGACCTTGAGGCTTGAGAAAAATGTTCTTTGGTATAATGCTCTAACTTCCAGGACCCACTCACCCTCAGGAATTAGAGGGACAACCCCAGTGTTGCCCTCTCCTGGGGCCCTACCTCTGCTTCCTGTGGTCCTCACAAACTATGGTACCACATCTGAACTCTACCAGGCATCCCTCCCTCTCCTTTATAACTCAGGTGGAGGCATCCATGCTCCAAGGCCCATGCACTCTGCACCTGTGATGGCAGTGGCATCCCTGGTGACCTTCGAATCACCTTTGGTGGTGTTCTTCCATTGTCTTGAACAGTAATTCCTAGATTCTGTTTATCTGGCTGATCCATACCGAACTCAGTTTCAAATGATCACTTGCCAGTACCCTTAGTGTCCTCAATGTTGCAATATGGATAGACCGAGGATTTTCCAAATCTATATGTTCTTCTTTTTGCTTAACAATTCCATCTTTAAGTCATTTCTCTCTGCAACCATGTAAAACAATGTGTCTTTAAAGAAGACCAAGAGGTGGCTCTTTTTATGCACTGCTTCATTTCATTAAAGTTGTGTGGAATTTAAATATATCCAGATATATGAAGAAATCCCTCATGAAATTGAAGTAGAGGCAATAACACTTCATAAGGACACTGTCTTATTCTGAAATAAACCTTTATGAGTATTACTGAATTTATGGTTATTTCCGTCATTTTGGTTAGTGTAGTTTGACCTCATTCTCTTAAGTACTTTTAAATAAATTTCATATTCATATAATTATAAATTTTTATATTCTTTTCAGTTAAGTTACAAACTAATTGAATAATTAAAAAGAGATAAAAGTACCAACAATTATGTCTATCACTAGGGGCCTCGTGCACAAAAATTTGTGCACTTCAGGAGGTCCCTCAGCCTGACCTGTGCCCTCTCGCAGTCTGGGACCCCTCTGGGGATGTCTACCTGCTGGCATGCCTGATCAGCCTGGGTGAGGGGTTGATGATTATTTGCAGGCTGGCCAAGCTTCCTAGTGTGGCCCCTCACCCCACTGGGGTGTGGCCAGCCTAGGTGACGAGCTGAGGGGCATTTTCAGGCTTCCCACAGTCCCTTCAGGTTTTGGGTTCCCAGTGGGGTACCTGGACAGCCTGGGTGAGGGGCTAATGGCTGTTAGCAGGCTGGCCAAGCCCCCCAGTGGGGTCTCTCACCCCATTGGGGTGTGGCCAGCCTGGGTGCGGGCATGAGGGCTGTTTTCAGGCTTTCAGGCTGCCCACAGCTCCCTTTGACCCAGTGTCCCAGCAAGGCTGGCTGGAAGCAGGTTTCTGGGCTTTATTTATCTTCTATAATTGAAACATTGTTGCTTTGAGCTGAGGTCTAGGCAGGTAACGAAGCCTCCTGTTGGCTTCAGCTCTGTGGCTTCTATAACTGAAAGAATGTTGCCTTAGTAGACTCTAGGCAGGCAGTTTCCTCCATCGCTGGTGCAAGGGAAGCCTGCTGTTTGCTTCAGCTCCGACCACTTCTATAATTGAAACAATGTTGCAACAATGTTGCCTGGAGCCAGGAGAAGCCCAGCTGGCCTGCAGACAGTTTACTGCTGGTGCCGTGGAGGCCTCCTGCTTACTCTAGCTCTGTGACTGCCAGCCTCCATCTTGGCTGGGTTAATTTGCAACAGCTACTCTGATTGGCAGGTGGGCATGGCTTAGGTGTCCCGTAGAAATGGTCAATTTTAATATTATTCTTTTATTAGATTAGATTTTGGTGAGTGTATTAATTGCTAGCTGTTAGTTCTTTGCTTGAGTTCTAGGATAAATACATTTCTTTGTAAAATAAATTGATGGAGAGGACTTCTGTAAAATACCGATTTTAAAGCAACTGCTAATATTGAAGTTATTATTGATACAACTAATTAAATATAAAATAGGCTAGAAACAATTTTACTTGCAGGTGCTGTGGCAGCAGGCCATCAACATGCCAAAAATATCAAGATATTTCTCCAAGACATCACACAGGCAAGGACAGTTTGACAATATCGTCAAAGGGTTGACTCATTCAATTCCATAGGAAAAACAATGTGATGAGTAAATAAGTATTGTGTACTTTGGTAAATTTCCACTAACACCTACTAAGCTCAGAGCTAGGAGGAAAATAATAACTTATGTAATTAAAGATCATACCTTTTTAGCAGTAGCTTTCTTCAATGTGGATTTTATCTGTAACATTTAAAATAGCAAAGTTCTTCTCCACCTTCCTGTACTTTCACATTTTATCAATTGTCTCAGATTATTCAGCATTAAAAATAAATGAGCTACCAAGCCATGAAAATTCATGGAAGAACCTTAAATGCATATTACTCAGTAAAAGAAGGCAATCTCAAATAAGCTGCATATGAATGATTCCAACTACCTGACATTCTGAAGAAGGCAAAGCTATGAAGACAGTAAGAAGATTAGTGATTGCCAGTGACTGGGGGAGTGGAGAGGAATGAATAGGCAAGGTACAGAGGTGTATTTATCATATGCATTTGATATTCAAATCAGCAGAAGAACGTTTTTCCTAGATTAAAAAAAAAAGGAGGATGGATTTTTTAAAAGGTCAGGAAGAAGTGAGAACAGAAATGAATAATAAATTAGGGAATAATTACCTTAAAAGCATTATAAGTAACCAAGAAATGTTATTCTAATATTATTTCAAACATGGCTGTAGACAGATTCTTTTTTAGTGACATAGTTCACAACCTCCTTCTAGGAAATTACTGGCATTCATGCATGAAACAGTGCTTCAGCAATTTTCATATAAACTACCAAGAAATTAAGACCTTCTCTGGGAAACTACTCACCTATTTAGCTGAATGGCAGTTAAAAATCTAATAATCTTCATCAAAATCTTCTGTGCTTATATTCAGTCTGAAACTGATTATGTAGCAATTATGTTTTCACATAAAAATCCCTATCAAAAGAAATTCTTTGAACTAGCACACTGCATATTTCTTTCTTATAGCATTAAAACTAAAATTAAAAAGTTGACATATGGTCAAAAGTAATTCTGGGGAAACTTTTTAACTTAATAGAATAGTAATTACCAATTATTAGATGGGTTACCTTCCCCATAGCAAAGATGGACACCCCCAAGTAGATTTATTAATATAAATGAACTGTAGATTACTTTGGTGAATAACTGATAAAGCTCACATAAATTCATCTATATTAATACATATCTATTATTTATTAATAACATGTGCTACCTTGAATATATATATATATATATATATATATATATATATATATATATATAGAGAGAGAGAGAGAGAGAGAGAGAGAGAGAGAGAGAAAGAGGAACCTGGTGCACAAAATTTGTACACGGGGGAGGGTGGTTCCCCTCAGCTCGGACTGTGCCCTCTCACAGTTCAGGACCCCTTGCTCCTTACTGCCTGCCTACTCACTCCTTACCACTCAGCTTGCTGCTACTTAATGCTGCCACAGAGGCGAGAGAAGCTCCTGCCACAGCCACGGTGTTTGCAAGCCGTGAGCCCGGCTTCTGGTTGAGTGGCATTCCCTTTGTGGGAGCACACTGACCATGATGGGGCAGCTCCTGTGTTGAGCGTCTGCCCCTTGGTGGTCGGTTGGCATCATAGTGACCATTCGTTCTGGTTGTTCTGGTCATTCCACCATAACGGTTGCTTAGGCTTTTATTATATACATATACTAGAGGCCCGATGCACATTGTTCACCCATATCTTCAGAAAAAAATCACTTCTACTGTCATGGTAAACAACCCGATTCCCTATTTATAATGGTCTGGCCCTCTAGCAACTTCAGCACGAAATTATGGCTAATTTGCCAAAGGAATATATATATATATATATATATATATATATATATATATATATATATTCTCTGCATTTAGTCTTGTTAAATTCTGCACATTATTCTAGCGAAAAGAGACAGGTTAGTTCCTATTTCAGTCACTTAACTGATTGCTTCTCCTTCCAGTTTTGTACAGTATGCATATTTGATGAGCTTTGCAGCAATGTCATGTATAATGGTGTTGCACTAGGTAAGAATAAGGACAGCACATCACTAGAGATTTGTCTTCCATCAATACTATAATACATTTACTTAAAACCATTTAACTAAATGTTACTCTACTATTCTGACTGAGCATTTATGCAATGAAAGTTGTAGGATTCAAAAAGGAAGAAATATATATTTTCACACCATAGTTCCCTCTTCTAGATAAATGTTTGTAGACTCTCCTGTAAGTTGGCATTCACACAGCACAAGTCATGCTGAGAGCCACTTAGGGGTATGCAGAGGTGACAGGGAGGCAATTCTGTAAAATTTGTTTTTTTTTTTTCCTTTCTATTGCAAAAGAAAATACACCTCTATACCCTGCCTACTCATTCCATGGAATTTAAAGGAAGGATGTAACAGTTCACATGGGAATTCTTAAGTGAGAACTTGGTTCTCATTGTGTATAAATAAATGACGTCATCACACATGTCAATCCTGGGGACCTTCTACCTGTCCAGTGCTGAGAAACTTCGATGACATCTTAGGCCAACAAGACAGAGGTTGAGCAGTAACACTGCTCAGAAATCCTGTCCAGCAATTGTCAGATGCATTGATGTGAGGCCCCGAGGACTAGAAAACTGCTTGCGCCAACGTCAAGAGCAACTAAGCGCTCATTTCCAATTACCGAGGGGTTTTAAAGTGCAAGCTGTATTCCTCTTCTGTCAGCTGCTCAGAACCCTGGAAAGGGAAATCAGCAGCGTTTCAACACTAAATTGCTCAAAACCTTGCATGTGTTTATGCAGCATTCTGGCTAGTGTACATTTGGTGAATAAAATGTTAATGTAGCGTGTTTGAGATATCGCTTCCTGTGGGATGGATTTGGCTTAGAGTAATAAAATTGTCTTTTTATTTGAAATCAGACATTGCATTTAGAGAAATGATTCAAGTGTTACATAAGCAAACTCTCCAAACATATTTTTTTTTAATTGTGAAGGCACTTTTAATGCAAGGCTTGTAGAAAAGAAGCACTTCTTGTCATTACAAATTGCATATAGAGACATGAGACACCTGAAACACTTTAATTCGGTAGCCTGAGAGTTAATTCTGGCTTCAGGCTTTTATAGTTTATTAGTATTTTCTATTTTTTTAAAAAAAATTAAAGGTGAAGATATACTGCAAGTGTGATTAGAAACATTGAGAGAAATATTTAGATTTTATTTTATTGTTTAAAATATTACAAATAGGAATACATATGTCTCCTTTTTTCCCCATTGACCTCCCCCCGGCCTCCTCTACACACCGGCACATGCCCTCCTCCCTCTCCCCCCACGATGTCTTGTGTCCATTGGTTATGCTTATATGCATGCATACAAGTCCTTCAGTTCATTTTCTGTGAAGATACTTGATAACCCACTTTCTCTGAATAATTTTACATATATACTCTCTTATGCTCCCCAGATCTCTATGGCTCACATGGTCCTGTTGATTCCATCTCACTTAGATAGTAACTCATTAAAATTACTGGCCTAATCTCTATAAGCATTTGAATTAGTAACCCTAATACAATCCTCTTTAGTTCTTCAAATTAAATTTTGAATTTCTATTCATCTCATCTAACAGATGTCAAGGTATAAAGAAGAAAGAATATCATATCTCTTCATACTAATAGAACAATATGCATGAGAAAGAGTTTCTTTATTTCATTAATTAATGAATTAAAGCAGTAAGGTGTGATGACCAAATACCATTTTAGAAACTTAGGGGTATATATGTAATATGATTGCTAGATTTGATATAGAGCAGGTTAATGTCCATGAGACATAAAGTGATATGTCCACTGAATAGCAATTACTTGTATGTCTAATAGGCAAAATCAAACTTAGAATGAAATTTACTAAGTGTGAGATCTTTAATCAAGAGTTAACATTTTCATGTTTTTTGAGATTTTAAAAAATATTTCCATTTTGATTTCTTTTTTGACCCATTGGTCATATCAGAGGGGTGAGAAAAGTAAGGATATCTTGGTCAAAGGATACAAAGTTCTTGTTAATAAATTCTGGGGATATAGTATACAATATTGTGATTATAGTTAACAGGACTGTATTATATACTTAAAAATTCTAAGAGAGTAGATCTTAAATGCTCTCACCTTAAAAAAATATGTGGTTACTATGTAAAGATGGAGGTGTTAGCTAAGGCTATAGTGGTAATTACATTGTAACATATAAGTATAGCAAATCAACATATTGTATGCCTTAAAATTACACAATGTTCTATGCCAATTATATATGCATAAAGCTGAAAAAAATAAGGTTAACAATTAACTTCACATGCAAAAAAAACCCACATACCTAGAAATTACATGTAACATTAGGTGCTGTGTTTCTCATGTGACGTTGAAAGCATAGAGCAGGAAATATATGGGCCCACAATTTTGCCTTATTTCTAAGATTTGCTTTTTTTTTTCTGACACAGGTAAGGAAATTTATTTTCAGAGAAGGCACTATTTAAGAAGAGGGGAAGCAATATAATTAGAATCTGTGTTTCCTGGCTTGAATTTCTGTGACCTTTCCAGTATATATAACTTAATACTAAGCTACTCCTTAGTGGAAAATAACGATTTAAGTAATTTTTCAGAATAGAGGAGAAATATTTGCAAAAGAATTTCTTAAAATTTTAGTCCTTATTATTACAACTATCTTTTCTTTATGGAATAACTTTTCTTATCCAAGTTCCAAGATCTCATCAAGGATACCACGTTATACTTAGCAGTCATGTCTCCTTGGGCTCCTATTGGTTGTGAGAGTTCCTCTGACTTCCCTGATTTTGATGACCTAGACAGTTGTTAGGATTCCTGATCAAGTACTTTGTAGAATGTCCTCCTAATGAGATTGATCTGATATTTTCTCATTATTAGTTTGGGGTTATATGCGTTGTTGAGAGGGAAATCACAGAGGTAAATGGCATTCTTATCAAATCATATCAAAGGTACAAACTAGCAACATGACTCAAATTAGCAACAACAACTTTTGCTGTTGACCTTGGTCCCTGCCCAGGTGGTCCTTATCAGATTTCACTTTACAGTTACTCCTTTGTTCCCATTTTCGTCACTGTATTCTTTGAAAGGAAGTCACTATTCTCAGCCAGCACCTAAGAAGTGGGAGTTATGTTCCACCTCACTGAGTGGAGAGCCTATATAATTTATTTGGAGTTATTTTGCATGGGAGATTTGTCTATTGTCTCACACTTATTTATCTATTCAACAATGTATTTATATCAGTATGGACTTATGGATATTTATTTTGTATTTGGGATTATAGTTCAATACTGATATGTTTATTTTGTTGTTCAAATCGTTTTACTTTTGGCCACTGAGAGCTGGTTCAGAGGGCTCCTGTGTCCATCTGATATACCTCTCACCAATGTTAATACTCATCTTGTATACTCTTTGCGCAGACCTAGAATCAGCCATTTCTTTAAGGAACTCTGTTCCTTTTCTTGGAGAATGCTATTAGAAACCAAGGTCTTGGTGTTAAATGTATTTATTGCTACTGGGATGCTATTGACTTCAGCCCTTTTTAGTTAACAGATCAATGGACTACATGGGTACATATGAATACTTTTATAGAGACCTATCTATAGATATTTTATACTATGTAGCCATCTATATCTATAGTAAGCTAAATGCTTATATTAATATCACCAACACAATCCGTAGCCATCTATATCTATAGTAAGCTAAATGCTTATATTAATATCACCAACACAATCCATCACCTCAAACATTATTGTAGCTTCCTTCCTTTATTTATTAGAAAATTATCATGACAGTAGTGATACATATGACCCCATTATTTGCCATACATTTATTGGTTCAAATCCAGTGTACAAGAAGAACAATGTCTGAATTGTTACCCAAATCTCCTTGGGACTCAACTTTATCAATGGGAGTACAATGCTTGTGTGAAGCTATGCTTTTGTGTCTTTAATATTATAGATTCTTCCCATTTCCAAAGTTATTTTTAAAAAGTTTTCTTTGGTTTCTACACTTTGAATATAATATTAATTGGTGTGCTTTCTTTCTGTCATTGTTATTTGTCCTGCTTGGTGTTTTTTTCCTTGTAGCTCCTGGCTCTGAGATTTGTAGTCTGCCACGATTTTAGTGGAGTGCTCAGACATTATCACATTAAATATTTATTCTGATCTATTCTTTTTCTCTTCTCCTCCTGGTTTTCCAATTGTGTATATTATACCTTTTCACATTGTCTCACAGTTGTTGGATGGTCTGTGTTATTTTCTTTCTTTTTGATTTGTATGTTAATAGGGGAAGATTCTATTTACCTTTCTTCAACCTTACTGGTTCTGTCCATGTCTGTGTTGAATTTACACATGAGCCCATATAAAGCATTCTTCATTTTTGATTGGTGTATTTTTTCTATTTCTAGAATTTCCTTTTGATTTTTTTTAGTTTCTTTCTGCTCATGTTACCCATTTGTTCTTGCATATTGTTCATTTTTACAGAAATTAACATATTATAGGTTTCTTTTAAATGTCCTATCTAATACAAGCATCTGTGTTACGCCTCAGTCTGGTTCTAACGCTTGCTTTTGCTCTTCAGAATGTGGGCCCAGTGGGATGAGGAGGTTCATTTATGTTAATGTAGTCAGGAGTTAGACTACATTGTATGTCTTCAATCCTTAAAGGTAACAAAAGCTTCCAATTCTAGTGTCATTTTTCCTTCCATGTTGGCTTTGGGATTCCCAAGAAATTCTCAGAAATAGCCTGTCTTGCATCCCTTTCAGCTATAATCCACGGCTAGCTTTTCTACGAGAGCCCTGAATCCTTCATCCTTCCCTGGCAGCAGTATTCTTCCTCTCTTTTCTCGAAGTCCTAACCATGGAGACAGGAAGACCAACTGGCCTGGAGTGACAGGAATGTCCTTCCCAAGCTAGGATAAGGCTCTGGCAACAATTTTCCTCTGGAGAGTGGGCCATCATTATGGGGAAGGCTCTGTGTGATTCCACAATGATTACTCTCTCCCTCTTTTCAGGAGAGTCACAAAGACAGCATTCTCAGAGCTTTCCTGGGAGAACAAGTTTAGACTCTTAAGGATAAAGCCCACAAATGTGTGTCGGTTCCCCCAAGACTGCAGCTCCACAGGAGTTTCTCCCTGTCATGCTGGTTCACACTCAGCCTCCAGCAATTCATCAGCATTACTGTTTAAGTGCTCCTACCAGTTCACAGAACCAGTGGTTTCTGCTCCGGGTAAGCAGGTTGTAGCTATCTCTCTGCTTTCACCTGTCTCCTTTGACTTGGGGGTTATGATTTGGCAAAGTCACCCCACAATGGAAACAGATTATTTTGTTCACATTTGTTGCTTTACCATTTCCAACAAATTGTCGTTCTCATCGCGCTTATATTTTCTTTAGGTTATAAGTTGACATCAGGGTCTCCTAATATTCTCATCATTATTATTAAAAATAACAAAAATGATTTTTTGGCTCCTTTTATAAATGCAGACAACTTTTTCCAAGGCATTCCTTCCTCAGACCTCTTTCTCTTAGCTTATTGACCACAATTGCTTCACATTTTTCTCCTTAAACACTCCTAAGTAAATCACCATCTTTGATCCAGAGCAGGTACAGCAAAGTAAATTACTTCCTGTTTTTGTATGGCCTGCAAGTTAAGTATGATTTTAACAATTTGAATGGTTGAAAAAAATTAGATATAGTATTTCATGACATGTGGAAATTATAAAAATTAAAATTTCAGTGTCTATTGTGGTTGAATTGTATCCTCAAAAAGTTATTTTGAAGCCCTAACCCCCATACTATGCATATGAACTTATCTGGAAAAACTGTCTTTACAGATGTAATTGGTTTAGATGAGATCATACCAAGTTGGGTGGGTCTTTAAAGTCAATGATGTGTGTCCTTGTAAGCAGAAGGACATGTGGAGACACAGACACACACAGATAGAAGACAGCAACCTGAAGAAAAAGGCAGAGATTGGAATGATGCAGCTACAAATGAAGGGACACAACAGTTTGCAGGACAACACAGAAGCTAAAAGAGAGGCAAGGAATGGTCCCTAGATCCCCTGAAGGAGCATGCATTTTCTGTTAGTTTGAATTCAGACTTCTAGCCTCCATGACTGCCAGAGAAAAATTTCTATTGTTTTAGGCCTCCCAATCTATGGTATCTGTTAAGGCAGTGGTTCTCAACCTTCTGGCCCTTTAAATACAGTTCCTCATGTTGTGACTCAACCATAAAATTATTTTTGTTGCTACTTCATAACTGTAGTGTTCCTACTGTTATGAATCATAATGTAAATATCTGATATGCAGGATGGTCTTAGGCGACCCCTGTGAAAGGGTTGTTCAACTGCCAAAGGGGTCGCAACCCACAGGTTGAGAAGGCAACCCAGGAAACTAATACCGTACCCTTAAATAATGCATTACTGAAACCCAGCCAAACTTGCTTATTTACATATTATGCATGGCTATTTTCACACAGCAATGGAGATCTGACTCATCATGACAGAGACAATCTGGCCTGCAAAGCTAAAAATAATTACTTTCTAATACTTTTCTGAAAAAGTGTGCTCCCTCCCCCCACTTCAGTTTAGAGTTTAGCTTCATGATTCATCCCTCACATCTGGGTCTACCTTTCCTGAAGCACATGAGATATTTAAGGGGGAAGAACAAATTTTGCACTACATTAGTATAGAGAGCAGGTTGTGAGCTGAGTGTATATACAAATAGCAGGATACCTCACAATGAAGAAGTATGAGTGTGTTTCTACTGCTACAGATTACCTCCAGATCAATATGTTGTATATATTCTCTAACAATTCTTCCTACTTTTATAGTCATAAATTATTATTTATCATAACACACACACTATATATATAATGTTGGAAACTGAAAAATAATACATTTGAATAATGCTGATTAAAAATGGCTGCAGAAGCACAACATAATACTTTTTCTAGTTATACACAAGGTCCAAGATCCTGCTTCTGAAGTTACGTCATCTCTAATCATTTCACAGACACCAGGTAGCCACAGCACCGACTCTGACATGTGATATCAATTACCCGGAGAGAGAAATACCACTGGTATTTGCCTCAGGCACTTACTCCAGAACTGACCAGCAAGTAGGACTATAATGGAGGTGGGCAGACTGCCCAGCCTGGGATCACCTGGAGGCTGCTCCTGCGATTCCGTGCCCCGTGATAATCCACTCCCAATTATGGGCTTCTGCCATTCCTTCCCTTCAATTTAAACAATGAGCAAATGCAGGAAAATTGTATTGATGAATTAATACACTAACTTGAAAAGAACTCATGTTCTCGAAAGGCCGTGCTAGGGGAGGAAAAATGGGCCTCTGAAACTGGGCTCCTCCTGTGAGTCAGTTCTCCGTGGATCTGTGGCATCTCTGCAGTCTTTTCAGGGACATACAGCTCTGGAAACACAGGAATAGGATTCTGAATGGAATTTATGTGCATTCTTGGGTAGGTTAAGGTAAAGACAATGGCTTCCTCTGGACAGACTTAGAGGCATCCATCCCTTGGAGATGCTCTTTTATTCCAGGGCAATAAAAATGATCTCTCTCCAGGAAAGAGGATGGATAGGTATGAACAGATTTGTCCGTAGTCCCTATGTAAGGCCAGAGTTTACAAAACTTCTGCTGTAACTCCCCTCACTGTGTGTGCAGTTACAACCAGGCCCTCACCGTGACACACTGTGGGAATTGGGACTCAGGAAACCAGTACTCCAATACGCCCCTCTCTGCCCCTTTTGCTACAAGTAATACATCATCTTTGTCTCTGATTCAGAGGTCTCCTGTTTTATGTCTAAGTACAAACTGTGGTAGGCGTATTTGTTAGATTATAAATAGGGAAGAATTTTGGACCTTTCACAGTACCTGCTTTTATTTTTAAAATTATGTTTTTGGATTAAAAGCATAATATATGTTCACATGTTCACTGAAGAAAATTTGAAAAATAAAAAAAATACAAATGTACAATAAAAGTAACTCCAAACCTTTTTCCTCTTTTTCTATTATGTATTTGTGTTATATAATTTTTTTCCTCGGCATGATTGATAACATTTACATTTTTGTTTTATAACACTTCAAAGTTTCACAACAGCCTAACATGAAGTATCTTTAAATAGATTCATTCATCAGCAGGCATACTGTTGCATATTTTTCCTGTTCATTTCTTCCTCGTCTGGATATAATTTTTAGAAAGGTGTTGGTTAATTTAAAAACATTATCTTCGCACTCCAATGTCGTATTTGCAGGTTATAATATCCTAGATCATACTCTCCTTTCCCTGAAGACATTACTGGCATAATGGTAGTCTCCTAGAGAAAAATGGTGCTCAGAAGCCAATGGTCAGCATGACTTTTTATTTTTGCTTAGCTGACAAAGAATTATTTTGACTAGAATAGATGTCATTGTTGATCATTCTGAAAACTTATCCATAGACACCATCCCACTTTTTGACCTTTTGATTTTTTTATAAGTTTAAAAACATAAGCATAATTCCCTTTTCCCATTTTTCCATTTTCTGCATCAGAAAAACTAATTAAGAAATATTGATGCTCAAACATCACATTTAATAGCTGATGTTTTTTTCTGTAACAGTATCATCATTCCCAAAACATTTTGCTTGCTTTATAAAACCTATTTTTCCACTATTTTTATTGTTTTCAGCATTAATGTCTTTAAGCTGTTTGTCATGTGAAACATTTCAGTGATAATTCATTTTTCTAACTTCTTTCCTAAATACTCCCAGTTCTTGTTTCACTTTGTTACGTTGCCTTGAGTTATTTTCCTCAGTCATGAAAGGCATGTCTCTGAGTTACTTAATGTGTGGTGATATATTTAGTTATACTTTTAATTTGCTAAGCTTAGTGGCAACATCTTTTTGTGGGGGTGTACTGGGGCACTTGATAATTCTTCACCTGTCTCACTTTTCCCTGATTCTCTCCCCTTTGTTCTTTAGTATATTAGTCCATGATGCCAAGGGAGGTTCAGGGAGGTTGCATCGACAGCTGGAACTGCTGTCCTACTGTGCCAACAGGAACAGTTTGATGTGTTTCTAGGCTGCACACCTTATTTGAAAAATCTGACATGCCAATGCCCTTTGAGTTCAGTAGCCCACAGTGTTTATTCCTCATGTCTTCCCACTTGGAGACAATAGAAATTGCATTTGATAAGTAACTTAGGACTAGAAATGATTTTTTAGTCCCACTGCACCTTTTTTTTGTTATTTAGAGGTAATTTTCAGGGAGAAGAAAATTAAGTCTCTTTCTGTCACCTTAGAATCATTTATTTTTAAATTGGACAGCCCAAAGAGCTCTTTTTCTCAGTCTAATGATTTTCCATTACTTATCCTTAATTTTCCTTAATTTTCTGAAAATAATGTAACATTTGGCATCCCTTTTACAAAGTTATACTACACAGTAACCTTAAAATGCGTACAAAATGATTAATATTTTATCTTCAAGTTATGATGCAGTTTCCAGGAATCCTTAACAATTAGAATCCTGGGCTGCCTACAAGTATATTTACACATTAAAGCTTCTATATTATTAATCCAGTGAAACTTCCAATTTGTGTATATGTTTATTCTTGTCTAGAAAATATATCTTCCTCACAAAGAGCCCACTTCATATTTGTGTATTTTCAATCATTGCAATTAGAGGTGCACCATTAGTAATTCATGCTTTGTGCAGAATTAGTATAATAGGATTCTGACATTTACTGTCTAAACTTATTGTGCTTGGAAATGTCTTGATTTACATTGTGCACTATGACCCAATGATTTCACTGTAAGAGAAAAAAGATAAAAGCTTTTAGTCTTTAAGTTTGAGCTCCATAAATGGATAGTTAGAGAACTTTGAAAATATGACACAGCTATGTTTTATTCTAGGGATTCTGAGGTCCTTCACAAATTAAAAATGCTATGTCTGACTTACAGTGCTCTCATTTGTGTTATAGAAGGACACACTAGCCCACTTACCATGATATGGTCTGGTTAGAGTTTCTATAAAAGTCACTCCATTATCAAGGCTGTTAAAACGCCCACTGGCAGTCATAATTTAGTTGTTTGAATAAAGTGAATTTGGTTCAATTAATCCTTTTTTTCCCTTAATGAGTTTTGAGTTTTTGTCAGCTTTTTATTTATGTTTCTCAATATGTTTATATTATCTATCTATTGAATACAGTATTTTCAGACAGTGTTAGCTGTAAATATACCATACTTTTCTCCCAATATGTTATATTATAAATAAATTTAATTATATATCAGTCAATCTAAAATTATCTTTTTTTTTACTTCCCTTTGAAAAATCTCAGCCATGAATCTACAACTACTTGGAGTCTATGTCTTTCTACTTTGAATCTACAACTCTCAAGTAAGAAAAACCTAGTATTTATCTTCTTAAAATGCCCCTCTCTGGAAGTATTTATGTCATGATCTGCATTTTATAATGATACATATTTTTAAATTTTGTGAATTAAAATAATTTAAGGTAGTCAAACATGCACCAGAATTTCATCTACTTAGACATAATGTTAATCTAAGTGTCTGATAAAACTCAGGCAGCCTCAATTAAACTCACTGTAGGTAACATACACTTCATATTCTATTTTAGGCCATATATGCAACTAAAGACTAACCAAAAATATTACATACAGTCTAGGGTTGTGATATTTTCAAATAATTATTTTGGGGTCTGGTGGGGAATAGTCCTTAGAAAAAATATAATTGAAAAATTATTTTATAGATTTAGAAGGCCCTTTTGGTTTTGGAATTTTAATAAATGTAAAATTATCAGTATATAATTCTGAGAAAATGTATTCTTTATATATTTATTTGTATAAATATATCACTTAGGCTTAATTTTTTAGCATTTCTTATTTATAAAAAAATTTAAATATTCACAAAAAATTGAAAGAATTTTATACTGAACACCCATATACCCATATGCAGATTTTATAATTAACAGTTGTACTTACTTTATTATATCTTTTATATTTTAATTTTTATAAATCCATATTTATATGCTTTTGAATAGGTATACCAAAGTCAATTAGCCATTTACTATTGAATAGACATTTGGTTCTTTTCAATTTGTTTTATTATGTATAAAGTTGAAAGTATTTTATGCTCAAGTGTTTTTGGTCATCTTCTAGAAATTAGATTTATATTGATGTTAAGTAAATATCTAGGGGTGTTTTACAAGTACCTATCAGAAATTTACCAAATTGGTTGTATAATTTCTTATTCTCATATATAATATACTAGGGGCCCGGTGCACAAAAATTTGTGCACTCAGGGGGTCCCTCAGCCCGGCCTGTGCCCTCTTGCAGTTTGGGACCCCTTGGAAGATATCCACTTGATGGCATGCCTGGCCAGCCTGGGTGAGGGACTGAGGGCCATTTGCAGGCTTCCCACAGTCCATTTAGGGTTAGGGTCCCTACTGGGGTGCCTGGCCAGCCTGGGTGAGGGGCTGAGGGCCGTTTGCAGGCTGGCCACAGCTCCCATTGACCCAAGTCCCAGCAAGGCTGGCTGGAAGCAGGTTTCTGGGGGTTTATTTATCTCCTATAATTGAAACTTTGTTGCTTTAAACGGAGGCCCTAGCCTGCCTAGGCAGGTAACAAAGCCTCCTGTTTGCTTCAGCTCTGTGGCTTCTATAATTGAAACTTTGTTGCCTTGAGTGGAGGCCATAGTACGCTTAGGCATGCAGTTTCTTCCATCACTGGCCTCCTGTTTTCTCTAGCTCTGTGACTTCCAGCCACTATCTTGGCTGGGTTAATTTGCATATCGTCGCTCTGATTAGCTGATGGGTGTGGCTTGGCTCATGGGCATGGCTTAGGTGTAATCGAGTGAGGGTTAATTTGCATATTACTCTTTTATTAGATTAGATAAGAATTATAGCTCTTAGCTCCAATATTTATATATGGCTATCTAAATTTAAATTGATTTACATTAGGCTTTGTTCTGCAGTCACAATAGACATATTTCAAGTGCTGAACATGTGTGTGTGTGTGTTACTTTTAAAACTAACTTTTGGCTGCCAGAGGTATTATCTAGTAACTAACAAAATTTCACAATAGCAGAAAAACCATCCATTACATTTTTGATATATTTAGTCTCTAAGTTTAAAATGTTAGCTCTACTGTTTTTTTGGGTTCCAATATCTACTGGGGCAATTCATATGTGTCCTGTAAGTAAAATTTTCTAAGTTAATATAAGATATATAATTAATATATTGTATGTTGGGCTTCAATGGTGATATCTGAAATTGTTACTAAAGTAATCTGGCACCATTTCATCCAATTTATTTTAGGCTTTTCTCTGTGAGTCAGAAAAGAAATCAGGAGACTCAATAAATGTTTCTTATAAATCTGTATCTTGTATTGTGACATTCTACAAAGAGACTTTTTTCCTTCCACCAGGATTGCTCATCTAGGACATGGCAATTAAGTTAATTTATTTTTCCTGTTCTAATCTTGAAAGTAGAATAAAAATTCTATGTTATTTCTGCACATTCTTATCCAGAATGACTTTTAAAATGAAATATCATATTTTATCATTCTCCTGCTGTTAAGCCAACATAACACCTTCAGAGGGACCCTGGAAGGAATTGCAAATGGACAATCTAATAAAAAAAAAAAGGACTATTCCAGAAATGTTAGCAGCTAAATATCTTAAAGAGCAGGTCTCTTCTTGATAACTGAGGTTGGAAAAATCATGAAAAAGCAGCTCCAATATCTGGGAAGGTGTTTGGGAATTGGAACCTGACAACCCTGAAAAGATCATCATGTTTGCAGGAATAGAGGCATAAACAAATAGCTCATAAATGTGTTTCTCCTATGGATTTATAAAGAGAAATTCAATAATGTTTCTTTATTTTATACAGAAAATTGCCTCTTGATTTTATAAGCATTCATAATGGCAGTATTGCATACATTTTGCTAGAAGCCCACCGTGCCACTCCTCTGGCTATTCATTCCGTTCTTGTGAGCTATTTTGTCTACACTTCAGTTTTCATATCTTTAAAATTGCAATCATTACATGCACTTAATGGATTGATAAGAGGATTGTTTGCCAAAAATTAATAACACTTACAAAATTTAAGTCAAGAGACCAGAGTGAGTGAAGTAATTCTACAGTTAGATATTTGTTTGGTGAAACAGACTGTGCTACATAGGTGGATATTAATCATACTCAAGACAGTAAACTATGACAATCACCACCTGGGACACAAATGTAGCCTCTGAAATTACAACATTAAATATTGATGAAGCATTTTACAATGTAAAATATTTAATTAAGATCTTTCTGGAATTCCTCTACATTATCTTATAGTTGGAATGATTTGTACTTCCTATGCTGTGTCTATTATTATAGACCAGAGGCCCGGTGCACAAAAATTTGTGCACTCAGGGTGGGGGGGGGGGTCCCTCAGCCCAGCCTGTGCCCTCTCACAGTCTGGGACCCCTCAGGGGATATCCACATGCTGGCATAACTGGCCAGTCTTGGTGAGGGGCTGATGGCTGCTTGCAGGCTGGCCAAGCCCCCCAGTAGGAACCCTTACTCCATGGGGGTGTGGCCAGCCTGAGTGAAGTGCTGAGGGCCATTTTCAGGCTGCCCATAGCCCGAACTTCAGGGTTCGGGTTCCTATTGGGGTGCCTGGCTGGAAGCAGGTATCTGGGATTTATTTAACTTCTATAATTGCAACTTTGTTGCCTAGGTCCCCTGCTCGAAGCCTGGGTTGCCCCTGGCAACCCAAGGTCCCAGGCGGGCAGGTATCTGGAGTTTGTTTACCTTCTATAATTGAAACTTTGTAACCTTGAGTAGAGCTCAGGGCCCACAGGGCCCTGGCTTCCTCCATTGTTCGGGGCAACTCCAGCTCTGTGTCTGCCGCCATCTTAGTTGAGTTAATTTGCATATTTTCTCCTGATTGGTTGGTGGGTGTGGCTTGTGGGCATGGCTTGTGGTTGTAATGAAGTGAGGGTTAATTTGCATATTATTCTTTTATTAGATTAGATATCAGAAAAAAATCTCTCAGAATTAGGCTGATCTCTGCTTAATATATTTTATGTATGCCTATTGATTACTTCCTGATTTACAATAATACAAGATCACTATAAATTAAATTTATAGCAGACAACCCTACATTATTATAGTACCACATATATTCAGGTGAGTAAAATATAGCCTTTGACCACACTTCAATAATGGTAAAATTTTTATTTGCCAGGTAATTTTACAGTCCAATTAATTCATTTTTAATGACTATGATTGTGTAATCAACTAAGAGTCCCATTCTTCCAATTTAACTTTGTCAGTGTTCCAGTATTTAAAGCATATAAGCAAATCCCATGTACAAAAGAAATGAAATTTCACCTTTGTTTTGTGTTCTGTACTAAATTTAATTTTTCAGAAATGTTAATATTTACATTTGCTATTTGGCTAGATCTGCTAGTTCTATGCTAGTTTATTTGGAGGTCACCTTACAAACATGATATAACCTGTCATCAGAAAGTTTTCAGCCTTTGGTTTTTTTAGATGTTTTATAGTTTTAGCATGTATATTTAGATTATAATCTATTTTCAGATTTTTGCATATATTTTAAGGTAAGGCACTAAGTTTATTTTTTTTCTGCTCATGGTTATCCAATTATCCCAGAGTCATATTTATATAAAATTTGTTTTCTCGTCATTAAAGTTGCTCGACATCTTTTTAAAAGCATCAATTGAGCCCAGTTGGCATGGATCAGTTATTGAATATTGACTTATGAATCAGGAGGTCATGGTTCGATTTTCGGCATGCAGGAGGCAGCAAATCAATGATTCTCATCATTGTTGTTTCTATCTCTCTCTCACTTTCTCTTCTTGTCTGAAAGCAATAATATATATGTGTATATATACATATATACATATATACATATATATATATATACACACACACACACACACACACGTGTGTGTGTGTGTGTTTAAATCAATTGAAGAAAAATGTAAGAATTAATTTATGGATTTAAAAATTGTGTTCTATAGATTTACATGTCTGTTTTTACACTAAGACCATACTCTCTGGATTGTGGTCGTTTATACTAACTTTAAAGTATATCTGAAGTCAGAGTGAATCATTCAATTTTTCCTAAATTACTTTGTTTAATCTTGTTCACTTTCATTTCCATATTAATTTATGATTAGCTTTTCATTTTCAATAAGTAAAGCCCTGCCTGTTAAGAATTTTATTGAATCTATAGATCATTTAGAGATAATTACCATCTTAATTTATAGAGTTTTTTCTATACATTAACAAAAAAGTCTCCTTTTCAAGGAAGATATTTAAAATTTTTTCTTAGTTATGATTTAGAGATTTTAGTGTAACAAGTTTTGCAAATTTTTATTCATTTTAATGCTATTTTAATTAAATCATTTCTTAATATTATTCTGGGATTGATCATAAAAATACAATTGCTTTTAAAATAGAAATTCAATCCTTAAACCCTACTCAGTTCATTAATTTTAGTAGTTATTTTCTAGACTCCTTAGGACTTTTTATATAAAGATGCATACTATGATTAAAGGGAGATTTGCTTCTTTCTTTCTTATCCAGATTCCTTCAACTGCTTCCTGGAATTATTGCATTGACCCAGCAAAACATTGAAAAGAATTAGTGAGTACATACATATTTGTTATATTCTTTTTTAAATGAAAATATATTTTTTATGTTTTTTATTGATTTCAGAGAGGAAGGGAGATGGAGAGATAGAAACATCAATGATGAATGAGAATCATTGATCGGCTAACTCCTGCACACCCCATACTGGGGATTTGCAACCTGGGCATGTGCCATTAATTAGAATTGAACCTGGGACCCTTCCGTCCACAGGCCAATGTTCTCTCCATTGTGCCAAACCAGCCAGCGCTATTTATTGTATCCTAAGAGTAGAGAGAAATAGTTCAGTCTTTAATCAATAAGACGATATTAGCTGTAAGGTTTTCATATCTGTCTTTTATTATATTTTAAAAGTTTCTCTCAATTCCTAATTTTTGTGAGTGAATATTGGATTTTTTGGTAATGTTTTTTACTTGTGTATTCTATTGAGATGATCATGTTGCTTTGTCTCTTATCCTATTAATGTTGTGTATTGCCTAAGTTGGTTTTTGGATCTTCAACCTATTTGGAATTCCAGTAATATCCAAAAATATATTCCATTTGGTCATGGTTGTGTAATTCTTTTTTTCTGAGTTGTATTTCCTGGGTTTCATTAAGGACTCTACATTTATGTTCATGAAGTTGTTGGGAAGTGTTTCCTAGGCCTTTATTTTTTAAAAGAGTTTGTGTAGGATTGGTACTACTTGTTCTTTAAATATTTGATAGAACTGATCAGTGACATCATCTAGGGCTGATTTTTCTATATTGGAAATTATTTTAATTACAAATTCAATGCACTTAGTTTTAATGTCTATTAAGATTCTTAGTTCTTCTTGAGTCTTTTATGCTAATTTGTCTTTTCTGGGATTTACCCATTTCACTTTGATTGTACTATATGTTGGCAAAATATTGTTTACTAGAGGCTTGGTGCATGAAATTTATGCATGGGGGGGATCCCTCAGCCTGGCCTGCACCCTTTCCAATCTGGGACACCTCAGGGGACATCCCTCTCACAATGTAGAACCACTGGCTCCTAACCATTCACCTGCCTGCCTGTCTGATCACCCCTAACTGTTTGTTTGTTGAAAGCAAACAACTTAATGTAAAAATGGGCAAAATAGTTGCATAGATATTCCAAAGATATACAAATGGCACATTACAAGATATTCAACATCACTAATCATTAGGGAAATAAAAATTAAATCCTCAATGAGATTCCATTTCACATGCATTAGGGTAGCTATCATAAAACCAGCAAACAGAAAGACAAAACGGAAAATAACAGATGATCTCAAATCCTTGTGCATTGTTGGTCGAAATGTAAAACGGTGTAGCCACCATGAAATAGTGTGGCAGTTACTGAAAAAAATAAAAATTACCTTACTATATCATCCAATAATTCCTCTTGATGTATGCCCAAAAATATGAAAAGGAGGAACTCAAATATTTGTACATTCATGTTTATAGCAGCGTCATTCACAATATCCAAAGGCAAAAATAACTCAAAATGTCCCTTGACATGTAAATAGATAAAATATTGTATCTACTCTAATAAAAGAGTAATATTGAAATTAACCATTTCTCTGGGATGCCTAAGCCACGCCCACCAGCCAAGCCATGCCCACTAACCAATCAGAGTGGCTGTATGCAAATTAACTCAGCCAAGATGGAGGCCAGCAGCGCAACCACGGAGGCGAGTGTGTAGCAGGTGGCGGGGTGGGTGCGGTGCATGGGGCTGGTGGTGGCTGTGGGCTGTGTGGGGTGGGTGGGGTGAGCTAGGGAGGTGGCGGGTGCGGGGTGGGCGGGGCGGGCGTGGTGGGCTTGGCCAGCCTGCAAACTGCCTTCAGTCCCTCACCCAGGCAGGCCAGGCATGTCAGCAGGTGAACATCCCCTGAGGGGTCCCAGACTGTGAGAGGGCACAGGCAGGGCTGAGGGACCACCCCTCCCCGGAGTGCACAATATATTGTGCACTGGGCTCCTAGTCTATATATAAAAGGTTAAGTGACCGACTGTCCATACATCTGACCATCAATTGACCAACCAGCTGGTACATATGATGTGCACTGGCAATTTAAAAATAGGTGTTGCCTTGTGCATGCATGATACATATAAAGCTCTTGCTGATGCCAGTAGATATTAGGTATACAGGTAGATATTAGAATAAATTTAATCAATTTATCAGTAATTGTTTATATCAATGTTGTTTTTATATCATGTCTTTGTTGTTATATCATGTTGTTATTGTTTATTTATTAAGCAATTTATGTATTATTATTATTTTTTTTTTAAAGTATATATATATTTTATTGATTTTTTTACAGAGAGGAAGGGAGAGAGATAGAGAGTTAGAAACATCGATGAGAGAGAAACATCGATCAGCTGCCTCCTGCACACCCCCTACTGGGGATGTGCCCGCAAGCAAGGTACATGCCCTTGACCGGAATCGAACCAGGGACCTTTCAGTCCACAGGCCGACGCTCTATCCACTGAGCCAAACCGGTTAGGGCGCAATTTATGTATTATTAACATATACATTTTTCTAAGTTTGTTTCATCTCTGACACTTCTATTACAGAAAAAGGCAAATAGTATTATTAAAATATTTCTTCTAGTTAATTTCCTTTCAATGTGCATGAATCTGTACACCAGGCCACTAGTCCTATATAATAAAGAGCTAATATGTTAATTAGATCAGAACAACCTTCTGGAATGACCTTCTGGAGAACCAGTGGGCTGGGGGTGGAGTCTTGAGGCAGCTGGGAGCTGTGAGGGACAAGGCCTACTCTTGCATGAATTTCATGCATTAGGCCTCTAGTATACAAATAATAGAATATCATTTAGTCTTTTAAAAAAAGAATTCTGTTGTGCTACAACAGAACATTATGGTAAGTAAAATAAGCCAGTTCATAAAAGAATAATTACTGTATGATTCTACTTATATGAAGTACTGGAGTAATCAAATTTACAGAGACAGATGGCGGCTGCCAAGGCTGTATGGAGGAAGGAAGATGGAGTTATTGTTTAATGAAGTTTCAGTCTGAGATAAAGGTATTGAGATGTATGCAGTGATGGTTTCACAATAATGTGAATATGCTTAATATTGCTGGACTGTGCACTTTATGGTAAACAGTTAATGCTGTATTTTATGTTATGTTTACCATAATAAAAATTCACATAGAAATACTAAATGAGCAAAATGCTGGTTATCTTCCATCCCCCACCACCTGCTCAAACTTCTCCAACACAAAATTTTAAGAAAATTCTTCTTAGTATAAATATAGTTATATTTCAATAAAATTAAAGATGGCAATTGTAAGAGGATAAAAAGCCAGAAGTTCTGAGTGAGATTAAATTTTTATGAGACTTTATTGGCCATTAAATTTACATTATTTTCTGTCCTTATTGCAAAAAGAAAAAGATCAAGTTCAGGATCTAATGATTTTTTTTTCTGTCTTTATGGTTCATTACTCCAACCTTTTTTTTCTGTTTTTCTAAGAATCCCAGAGGATTAATATATTTCTACAAATCCACCCTCAGCCAGACTTCTAGTTTTATTCTTTATTAAATCAACTTGACCTAGACCTTTTAATAGACAATTTACCTCAGGATGCTGGCATTATACTCAATAATAAATTACCTCATGGGGTAAACCTCAATTCTTAATACACTAACAGGGGTCCTCAACTTTTTAAACAGGGGGCCAGTTCACTGTCCCTCAGGCCGTTGGAGGGCTGGACTATAGTTAAAAAAAAAAACTATGAGCAAATTCCTATGCACACTGCACATAATTTATTTTAAGCAGGACAGGCAGCAGCAGCAAAAACACCCGCATGTGGCCCGCATGCCGTAGTTTGAGAATGCCTGCACTACACTAATAGAGAACCCAAACTGTGAATTTATGTACATTAAATGCATAAGATTTTATATGTAAAGCTGTGACTTTGCATAAAACTTTATCAAATATTCAATGATGATGGAAGGGAAGGACAGCAAAGACATTTATTACTATGGCTAGATGTGCTCACTTGCAGAATCTACAGGCCCAACTTTATCCTTGTGGCTGTGGGCAAGCTAGATCACCACATTTACTAGTAGCTTTTTCACAGAAACATGTATGCTCAGGTATTCTAATAATCTCCACCCCGTGGAGTCCACCTCCAACTGCTAAAAGACTCCCTGAAAAGAATAAACAGGTGGAGGAATCACAGCACCATGCTTGGAAAACTAATAGCCTCATTCTAAATGACTATCATTTGTCAAGGGAAAGCAAGCAGGGCCCCTGTGACTTAGTTCTTATATGAAACAGATTTTGCCTGAGACAGAAGTTTGAAACCAGAGAATCTTTAATCAACAGTTTCAAGGTCCTTTCAAAAAGATGGAATCTCAAGAGCACAATGAGAACAGTTACAGGAGTAAAATAGACTTCCTTGGTGATCTGCAGGTGCAAATTTAGTGAGTGTATTTCCATGTTATCAGATAACTAATGTAAATAAGGATTCATTTTTAGGGGGGAGAGAGAGAGAGAGAGAGAGAGAGAGAGAGAGAGAGAGAGAGAGAGAGAGAGGAGAGGAGAGGGAGAGTTTGGAGATATAAAGAACAGCAAGAAGAGCCTATTTAAGGTAGCTTAAGGTAGTGTGGCCGAAGAGGAGCCCTCTGAGAATAAGCCATTCCACCCTGAATAAGGTCTGACTACTCTCCACAGCCCCTCCTAGTACAGAAAAGCTCCTGTTTATTTATTTGGCACTTCTTACCCCTTCTAAGTAATGTGTTGTGAATAACACAGTACAAAGGTAAAACAAACACATACGGACACAAACACCATTACTCAAAGGGAAATAAAAAAATGAAACAAAACTCTCCTCAAATAAGAACCAGATACAATGCATTTAGTATAACAATACAGGGTGGACCAAAACTAGCTTGTTGTTTTTATGTAAAATAATCCTATATAATAAAAGGCTAATATGTAAGTTGTCCCCTCAAGCAGGAGTTCAACTAGGGGACTGGGCTGGCTGGCCAACCACCCGTGGACCCCCCCCCCCCGCTCGGAGACAGCCCTGCAGGCTGCCCAAGGCCCATCCCTTGGCCTGCCTGATCCAATCAGCCCCAATTGGGGTGGACTGGCCAGACCCCACCCAACATGAATTTGTGCACCAGGCCTCTAGTGCAATAATCCTATATAATAAAAGAGTAATATGCAAATAGACCTAATGGCAGAACAACTGAACAATCAAAGCCTAATATGCTAATGATATACTAAGGCTGCTCAACCGCTTGCTATGATATTCACTGACCACCAGGGGACAGATGCTCTGACAGATAGTTTAGCTTGCTGCTAGGGTCCGGCTGATCAGGACTAAGCGAGATGGGCTAGACACGCCCTGCAGCCCCCCTGCAGTCCCTTCCTGGCCCGATCCTGCACTGATGGGGTCCCTCAGCCTGGCCTGTGCCCTCTCCCAATTTGGGACCCCTCGGGGGATGTTGGAGAGCTAGTTTCAGCCTGCTCCCACAGGCCACTCCCCTGGGGAGGCACCAGACCCCAGGGCTTATGGCTGGCAAGCACTGCTGTGGCAGCAAGAGCCTCTCCTGATTGGAACTGATTGGACTCGAGCCCATGGCAGGCACAGTAAGGCTGGGATGAGTAGGGCGGCAGGTAGGAGCTGCAGCTGGCATTAGACTGTGGGTTTCCACCCAATCCCTGCAGGCCACCTAGAGGGACCCCATCTGTGCATAAATTTGTGCACCGGGCCTCTAGGAAAAAAATAAGAATACAAGAATAAGCTTACAGGCATACTCACAATTCTAAACCTACTTTTGTCTCACCGTCTATATCTGATTATCTAAGTTCAATTAGAAATATAGTAATTCTCAAAAAAAGTCACAAAATCTATAGAAATATAGCTCAAATAATTATTACCCAATTTACATTTGCACAATTCTATATTATGTCAAATGTTATTCAAGTTATTTTAATACATGTGATGTATTGTTTAGGCTCTCTCTCTCTCTCTCTATATCGAGAGATATATAGATATAGATATAGATATAGATATAGATATAGATATAGATATAGATATAGATATAGATATATATTCTAGACTTAAGTATAACTTCATCAAAGGTAAATTGTTTCTATAACTAAGTAGTTGTTTCCTAAAAACTAAATTGTTTCTATAACTAAGTAGTTGTTTCCTCAAAACTAAATTTAAGCCTTCATCCTTTGTAAAGAAAAAGCATTGTTTAAAATGTTTAAATGTAAATATTTCTAGTTTCTACTCAACAGTTTTCTAAAATCTTGTGACCATACTACTCATGGTATTATTTCCTTGCACATCATTTTCACTAACTGATAAATATTGGTACATATTAATCTAAGAGTTTGGGGAATTTTTAGTCACTAAAAATTTTAACAAAAACAAAACAATTTTTATAAATATCTGTGTAGACAAATTGACATTCTTTGTATTGCACCAGCAAGCATATTACACAAGCCAAGTGAACAAAGCAGTAATTTCAATTGATTTTATTATTGCAGTTGGCAGAGAGAGAAAATACAGCTGGCAGAGAGAGATACCACCGATTTTATACTTTCCAGAACATGTGGTATTTATGTCTAAAAACTAGCTGCAGACATATCCAGTAGTATTTGTACAAATGTGGAATAATTTACAGGCAATCACAATGAAGCGACTTTAGCCAAGTTGCTTAATTGAGTGCTCTGGATTTTATTTTTATTTATCATCATCAAGATGTAATTACTAAGTGACAATTATAATCATTGTTGCTGTTTTACTGATGATTTGAGGGCTTTGGGTTGGTTCTAAAAAGCTAACTGTGTGACTTGATCTCTCACCTTCATCCTTTCTTTGCTCTATCCTCCACAAAAAGATGCTTTGTGGCACAGATTATTAAATTAAATAAATGATAATGGTAAAATAGTTAAAATTATAGAGAGCTCTTTCGGTACTGAAAATCAAGCTTAGAAAATACTATAGTTTACTTAAAAAATTCCCTTTGGATTTCTGCACCCGATTTTATACATAATTCATAATCCCATCAATTTTCATTCATTATTTTATTTGGTTATTCATACTCAGAGAAGTATTGTTGGTGTTCAATATCTCTCCCATCTGTGTCCAGGTAGATTTTAAGGAAAAAAGAGAGAGATGCTCATTTTCACTTAGAGGATTTAAAATTTCTTATTAAGACATTTTTTAGAGCAGTTTAAGATTAACAGGAAAATTGAGGGGATTTGGAGAGATTTCCGATAAATCCCTTGCCTCTATACATGAATAGCATCCCAGCTATCAACATCTTTCACCAGAGGGGGATATTTTATGGAATGAATTAACCCAATTTATACATGATAATCATTCAAAGTCAAAATTTTACATTATGGTTTATTCCTGATACTGAGCATTCTATGGATTTGGACACATGTATACTAATGTGTATTAATTATTATATTCATACTAGGGGCCCGGTGCACAAAAATTTGTGCACTCGGGAGGTGGGGGTCCCTCAGCCCGGCCTGTGCCCTCTTGCAGTCTGGGACACATAGGGGCGGGGGGGATGTCCACCTGCTGGCGTGCCTGGCCAGCCTGGGTGAGGGGCTGAGGGCCATTTTCAGGCTGCCCACAGCCCCTTCAGGGTTCGTGCACTGGGGGGTGGGAGGGCTGGTGAGTGCAAGCCTGGACGTTTCCCACTGGAGGGCCCACGATCGCACACGCCTGGTGGGCCCCCACCACTGAGGGGACACACCTGGCGCAGAGCTGAGTGGCAAGCCAGGGGTGGATGCTGGTGCAGGATCCCTCGGTGGGGCCCTGCTGCTGAGCAAACACACCCGGGGTGGAGCCGGGCAGCAGGCTGGCTTCGGATTCTTCGCACTGTGCAGCAGACACTCCCGCATGCCTTGTGGAGGCTCCTGGGGGGCGGATGAAGGTAGTGGACCCTGGACGGATGCTCCCGCATGCCGAGGAGGCTCCTGGGGCAGAGCCAGGCAGTAGACCCAGGACGGGCACTCCTAGACACCCCAAGGAGGCCCCCGAGGGGCAAAGCCAGGTAGGCAGCAGACCCAGAATGTCTGCTCCTGCACACCCTGCAGAGGCCCCCTCGATCCCGCATGTCCCGGGGAGGCTCCCAGGGGGCAGAGCCAGGCAGCGGACCCAGGACAGCTGCTCCTGGATGCCCCGAGGAGGCCCCAGGCTGGACCCCCCCATCCACTGAGCTGACACACCTGGCACAGCTATGCCGGCCGGCTGTGGAGGCTCCCAGTGCAGAGCCGCCCTGCCAGCCTCCATCTTGGCTGGGTTAATTTGCATACAGCCGCTCTGATTGGCTGGTGGGCGTGGCCATGATCAGAGGCTCAGCCAACCTAGGCAGGCAGTTGCAACAGAAGCCTTTGGTTTGCTCTAGCTCCATAGCTGCTGGCCTCCATCTTGACTGGGTTAATTTGCATACAGCTGCTCTGATTGGCTGGTGGGCCTGGCCATAAGCAGAGGCTCAGCCAGCCTAGGCAGGCAGTTGCAACAGAAGGCTCTGGTTTGCTCTAGCTCCATGGCTGCTGGCCTCTATCTTGGTTGGGTTAATTTGCATACTGCCGGTCTGATTGGCTGGGAGGCATGGCTTGGCTGGTGGGCGTGGCTGTTAACAGAGGCTCAGCCAGCCTAGGCAGGCAGTTGCAACAGAAGCCTCTGGTTTGCTCTAGCTCTGTAGCTGCTGGCCCCCATCTTGGCTGGGTTAATTTGCATATAGCTGCACTGATTGGCTGGTGGGCATGGCTTAGGTGTCTTGGGTAATGGTCAATTTGCATATTACTCTTTTATTATATTAGATAGACTACTTTCAATGCTGGCCTTTTTACTTTTTTCATAGTTTTTACCTTGTTCAGATATCATGTATTTGGAAACACACAGTATGCTGCCTTCTCAAATTAGTTATATGCATTTAATGTTTCTTCATCTCTTTTTATGTCTTGACCAGAGGCCTTTTGCAGGAAGACTCCTGTAAGAATAGGACTTCCTCTGTGTCTTCCCGCCAGAATAGGGCTTCCTGAGCCTGAGCGAAGCGGCTTCGCTCCCTCCCATTTCCACTGCTTGGTTTCTTCCCATCTCTGCTGCCTCGGCTCCCTCCCTTTCCCACCATCTCCGCTGCCTCGCTTCTTCCCATTTCTGCTGCCTCACATCCTCCCTTCTTCACCCCCCTCCCTTCTCCACTGTCCCTGCTCTTCACCTCCTTTTCCTTCTCCACTGCTTCGCTCCCTTTTGTAGCATTTGGTTTCCTTCTATGCTGTCTTGTCTTCAGTTTTCACTCTGTGCCTGTGTATGCAAATTAACCACCATATTTATTGGTTTAATTTGCATATCACTCTGATTGGCTGGTGGATATAGCGGAGTGACACCAATTTGCATGTTACTCTTTTATAGGTGTAGATATTTCATTTATTTTTAGTGATGAATAATATTCCATTGTCTGGATATATCACAATACATTACAAGTTGTCTTTTAAAGTATCTGGCTGATTTTAAAATCAGGTTATTTGTTTTCTTACTGTAAAGCTTTAAGAGTTCTTTATATAATTTGAATAGCAGTGTTTTATCAAATGTTGGGGTTTTTTAATTTTAATAAAGTCCAGTTAATCAGTTATTTCTTTAATGGATCTAGTCTTTTGTGTTGCACCTGGAAGATATAACCATAACAAAGCCATCTAGAGTTTAGTTACTTTCTAAATGTTTTATGGCTTTGCATATTACATTTAAGTCTATGATTCATTTTGAGTTAAGGTCTGTGTCTAATTTCATTGTTTTGAGTGTGGATGTCCAATTGTTTCAGAAAAAAATGTTGAAGAGACTATCTTTACCATATTAAATAGCCTTATCTCCTTTGTCAAATAGTAGTTTATTATATTTATGAAAGTCTATTTCTAGACTCTCTATTATGTGCCATTGATCTTTTCTCCTTTTACAAGTACCACACTGTCTTGATTACTATTGTTTATAGTAACTCTTAAGGTTGGGGGGAGTCTTATACCTTTATTCTTTCCGTTCAATTTTGTGATGCCTAGATAGGGTATTTGGCCTTCCATATAAACTTTGAATCCATTAATAGTTATCCACAAACAACTTAATGGGATTTTGTTGTATTTGCACTGACCAAGTAGGGAAAAGCTGACATCTTGACACTATTGAGTTTTCCTATCACTGAACATAAACTATTTTTCATTTATTTAATTCTCTGATTTTGTTCATCAGAACTCTATAGATTTTCTGTATAGTTCTTATATATATTTTGTGAGACTTATATGTAAGTATTTCATTTTGGGGGTGCTAATATATATAGTATCATATTTTTAAAATTATTTTATTTAAGTACTAGAGGCCTGGTGCACAAAAATTTGTGCACTCGGGGGGTCTCTCAGCCTGGCCTGTGCCCTCTCACAGTCTAGGATCCCTTGGGGGATGTCCACTTGCCAGTGGGGAGCAGGTCTAAGCTGCAGTCAGACATCCTTAGTGTTGACGAGGCAGGAGAGGCTCTCACCACCACTGCTGTGCTGGCAGCCGTCAGCCTGGCTTGTGGCTGAGCAGAGCTCTCCCTGTGAAAGTGCACTGACCAACAGGGGCAGCTCCTGCATTGAGCATCTGCCCCCTGGTTGTCATAGTGACAAGTCATTCCCAGTCGTTCTGCTGTTAGGGTTAATTTGCATATTACACTTTTATTATATAGGATAGAGGCCTGGTGCATGGGTGGGGGCCAGCTGGTTTGTCCTGAAGGATGTCCTGGATCAGGGTGGGGGGCCCACTTGGGTTTCTGGCCAGACTGGATGAGTAGCTGAGGGTGGTTTTCAGACTGGCCATATCCCCTTCAAGGTGCGGGTCCCTGCTGGGCCAGGCACCCAGTCTGGGTGAGGCGGTGATGGCTGTTTGTAGGCTGGCCACAACTTCCAGTGACCCAAGTTCCCAGCAAGGTTGGCTGGAAACAAGTATCTGGGGTTTATTTATCTTCTATACTTGAAACTTGGTTGCCTTGAGTGGAGGCATCAGCCAGCCTAGGCAGGCAGCTTCCTTCGTTGCTGGGGCAACCAAGCCTCCTGTTTGTTGCAGCTCCGTGGCTTCTATAATTAAAACTTTGTTGCCTTGAGCCCAGGCCAGAGCCAGCCAAGGCAGGCAGCTTCCTCCATTGCTGAGGCAACCAAGCCTATTTGCTCTAGCTCTGTGGCTGCCAGCTGCCATCTTAGTTGGGTTAATTTGCATATAGTTGCTCTGATTGGCTGGTGGGCGTGGCTTGGGATGTAGTGGAGTGACACAATTAGCATGTTACTCTTTTATTAGATTAGATTAGATAGTTGGCACACAATATATTGGTTATATTAGTTTCACATGTATGATATAGTAATTTGATACTTTTATAACTTACAATGTGATCACTTCACTAATTCTAGTATTATGTTTTTAATGCCAAATTCCATTTGTTCATTGTCAGTATGGGAGAAAGAAATTGACTCTGTATATTAAACTTTTAGCCTGCCACCTTGCTATAATTGCTGATTAGCTCAAGGAGATATTTTGCTTTTTGTTTGTTTTCTAATGTCCATAAAATTAGGTGACACTTTATAGTTTAGCCAGGTTTGTCACATATTTCATCATGATAGATGCATTCTAATAAAGGTATAATTGGCATTATATGCATTATATAAATTAAATATGTTAAGGATCTAATTAAAAAATCATAAAGCTAGTTAGTGGCAGACTTTGGAAGAGAAATCACATATTGTGAATTCTGGTCCTATGTAGTATGTATCAGTCTCAGTGAAAGTATTTTAATTAAGTAATTTGGCCACTAAAATCCCAGGATTCTACCACCCACCAGAGTAGAGGTGATCAGTAAGAGCTCAAGCATGGAGTGTGGGTTTAGAGTAAATCACAACTGGAGTAATTACAGGTTTGAGTTGAAAGGACATGTTCAGGATCAAGGAAGGACTGGAATTTGAGAATGAATCATAGGTGTGTATTACTTTAAAATTAATACGAAATAATCAAAAGAGTCAAGGATAAAGTAAAGAGATAATTGCATGCATTAATTTATGGTGTCAGGACATTTCTGTGGCCAAGTCAAAAAAGCTACTTGTAAATCCATTCAGCAAATACTATTAAATACCTACTATATGCCAAACATAGCAATTGTAATTAAGGTATGAAGAAACCAAATCTATTTCTTCATAGAAATTCTATTCTAAATATAATATTTTATTAATTTTTTTCTTAGAATGATATATTGATTAAGTTTTAGTATGTATACAATTTACTATAATTTAATTTTCTCATAAGGAATTACCAAAGAACAATAGTGATAAAAAAGACCTACTCCTGGAAATTAATTAATAATCTGAATAATTTATAGAGTGATGGTGAGCTTAATAAAACTTTATAAGTATAAAAAATATTGAAGAGAAAATGAACTTGGGAGCTGTCTGTCCTCCACTGATAAGCCCCTAGAAATAAAACAGATAAAAGAAAAGTCTGAAAAAATCAGTATATTTTTTTAAGCCATGTATATGTAGAGACATTTTTGGGATTATCAGATCCACATTTATCTTATTTTTTAGATTTGGTTGTCCAGAACTTCCTTTACTCTGCATAATAAAACAACCACTCATAAAATGATTTACATGAAACTAAATTTGAAGCATAATAACATTTCTCAACCATGACAATCATGACTGTCAATTTTCACTTATTAAAGGATTTGCATTAAAAATAATTTTTGAAAGGGACATTTCATTTCCTCTCACTAACAAAATAAAATTCATAAGCTGACATTAATTCACAGGTCTTAGATAATTAGTAAAAGCGCCTTGTCAAAATGCTTTTTAATCTTCCTCTAATTCAGACTCAATTATTCCAGGAGTGAATGAATATCTTTTAAACCAATAAACTAACTAAACTAGAGTATACACCCCAGAGGAAGTTCTTACCAATTAAATTGAATCAGACCTGGTTTAATCAATACAGTCAATCATTCATTTTCCCATTTTTTTTTTAATTTGCATGTGCTTGGCTATGTGCTAGATCAAGAGGAAGATAAAATGATTTAGACAAGTTTATTTTGTTTTTATTTTAGTTTTTCCTCTCAACAGCTTACAGTGTAGTAACACAGATTAGCAAATAAAAGCAAAAAGTATTTGTGATATAGAATATTTAACACTGCATATGTAATGTAGGTAGTTATCACTATGTCAATACAGAGGGGCACAGCCTACACATATTAAGCCGGGATGACAATATTCACCGTATAATGATACACCACTGTTCAATTTTTGAATAGAAATAAGAATAAGGCAAGAAAGAGTACAGAGTATACAGGGGATACTCTAAGTGCAGCAAAAGCATGAAAATGAGAGTTTTAAGTTGTTTGTATTCTTAAAATTATGTGTACCTGGTTCATAGAATTTATGAAATAAGATGCTGGCTGGAAAGGTAGCAAAGGCACATGCTATGGAGCAGGAGTCCTCAAACTATGGCCCGCGGGCCACATGCGGGTGTTTTTGCTGCCTTGTTTTTTTACTTCAAAATAAGATATGTGCAATGTGCATAGGAATGTGTTCATAGTTTTTTTGTTTGTTTGTTTTTAATTATAGTCCAGCCTTCCAACAGTCTGAGGGCCAGTGAACTGGCCCCCTGTTTAAAAAGTCTGAGGACCCCTGCTATAGAGGAACATGTTCACCAGGCTGAAGAGCCAGCAGTTTATTCTGGTCACTAATGTAAGCAGTTTTAAGAAAGTTCACTGTACCATCAGATACATGTTTTTATTAAGAAACTAGAGGCCCAGTGCATGAAATTCATCGAGGGTAGGATTCCTAGGCCTGGCTGGTGATCAGGGCTGATCTGTGGGGTGACTGGCAGGGTGATCGGAGGCCCCAAACTCGCATTCACCTTGGCCGACCTGGCACTGCCTGCTTGCCAGCCCCACCCCCTGCTGCCGCCACTGGTCACCTCCCTCTGTGGGGCAACTCGTGGAGTGATCAGGGGGCCCCTTCTTGCACCTGCCTTGGCTGGCCTGGAGCCTGCTAGCTGGAGGCAGTTCCTGCATTGAGCGTCTGCCCCCTGGTGGTCAGTGTGCATCATAGTGACTGGTCGTTCTGCCACTTGGTCAATTTGCATATTAGGCTTTTATTATATAGGATTTTAAACTCTTACCATTTGCAACAGGAAGGAGAGTGAAATAAGCCAGTCAGAGCAAGATAAGTACCACTTGATATCACTCATATGTGGAATCTAAAGGGGGCAAAAAACTGATGATCAAAAATAGACCCAGAGTCATAGAAGCATGAACAGACTATTGAACCTCAGAGGAAAGGAAGGGGAGGGTAGGTGGGAAGAGTTCAACTGAAGAACTTGTATGTATATATACATAATCCATAGACAAAGACAATGTGGTGGTGAGGGCAGAGGGGGATGGGAGCAAGATGGAAGAAGTTAATGGGAGGAAAAGTAGGACTTATGTAATACTTTCAACAATAAAGATTTAAAAGTAATAATAATAATCTTCCAAATTGGGGAAAATGTAAAAACAAACAAAAATTATCCATATATATAAAAGGCTAATATGCTGTGTTTGACTGTTCAACAATTTGGCCAGTACCTATGATGCACACTGACCACCAGGAGGCAGCTACTCAACACATAGGAATGGAAACATGGGACAGACTGATGAATCTCAAAGGGAAGGAGGGAAGAAGGAAGATGGGAAGAGATTAACCAAAGATCTTATATGCACACTAGAGGCCCAGTGCATGGATTTGTGCATCGGTGGGGTCCCTCAGCCTGGCCTGCACCCTCTCGCAATTTGGGACCTCTTGGGGAATGTCAGTTTTGGCCCAATCCCTGCAGGACAGGCCGAGGGACCTCACTGGTGCAAGAATTCATGCACCAAGCCTCTAGTTTTAAATAATATGCATTTCTTGCTTCTAGTGGGACAGTGTAGGTTTCAGTATGAAATTTTGTGTTGCCTTCTTCACTGATAGATTTTTTGCATTCTTAATAAATTTTTCTCAGAAAATAGTTAAATGGAACAAATTATCTTTGTATTACATGCTAGGCCAGAAAGTCTTGCAACTCTGGGTTTGATCCAAGAATAGTGCTGTTTAACATAACATTCATTCAATGTAATTTACTGTATCAACAGATTATGAGAGAAGACCATAAATCTACTTTATGGGAAAACTGAATCCTTTCCTCCTAAGGTCAGGAACAAGAAAAGTAAGGCACTTTCACTGATCTTTTAAAACATAGCAATGGAAATCTTAGTCACTGCAGTAATACAAAACAAAGACGAAAAATTGTTATTTATAGAATCCATGGTAGTCTACTAAAAATAGAATCCATGAAAGAATGCTGTAACTGCCCAGCTGGCATGGCTCAGTGATTGAGTGTCAACCTATGAATCAGGAGGTCAAAGTTCAATTCCTGGCCAGGGCACATGCCCATGTTGCAGGCTCAATCCCCAGTGTGGGGCATGGAGGAAACGGCTGATCAATGATCTCGCTCATCATTGATGTTTATATCTCTCTCTCCCTCTCCTTTCCTCTCTGAAATCAATAAAAATATATATGTTTAAAAATGTGCCAGAGTTCCCTGTAAATGTTGGAGATTAAACCCTTATCAGTGATATCATTGTCAAATATTTTCTCCCATGCAGTGGGCTTTCTTGTTGTTTTGTTGATGGTTTCCTTTGCTGTGCAGAAGCTTTTTATTTTGATGTAGTCCCATTTGTTTATGTTCTACTTAGTTTCATTGCCCTAGGAGCAGTAACAGTGAAGAAGTTCCTTTGGCATCTATTTGCAATTTCTCTGCCTGTGGATTCCTCTAGTATTTTTATGGTGTCCCGTCTTACATTTAAGTCCTTCATCCATTTTGAGTTTATTTTTGTGTATGGTGTGAGTTAGTGGTCTAGTTTCATTATTTTGCATGTATCTGTCCAATTTTCCCAACACCATTTATTGAAGAGACTGTCTTGACTCCATTGTATGCTCTTGCCTCCTTTGTCGAATGTTAATTGGGAATAATAGTTTGGGTCAATTTCTGAGTTCTCTATTCTATTCCATTGATCTAGTACCAAGCTGTTTTAAGAACAGTGGCTTTGTAATACAGCTTAATATCTGGTATTGAGATCCCACCTACTTTGTTCTTCTTTCTCAGAATTGCTGCAGCTATTCGAGGTCTTATTTTATTCCAGATGAATTTTTGGAAAGTTCGTTATAAATCTGTGAATATGCCATTGGTATTTTAATGGGAATTGCATTGAATCTATAGATTGCTTTGGGTAGTATGGACATGTTGATGATGTTGATTCTGCCAATCCATGAACATAGTATGTTCTTCCATCTGTTTATGTCTTCCTCTATCTCTTTTTTCAGTATCCTGTAGTTTTTTGCATGTAAGTCTTTTACCTCCTTAGTTAAGTTTATTCCTAGGTATCTTAATTTTTTTGGTGCAATGGTAAATGGGATTGCTTTTTTAGTCTCTCTTTCTGTAAGTTCAGTATTGGTATAAAGAAATGCCATAGATTTCTTGGCATTAATTTTGTAACCTGCTACATTGCTGAATTCATTTATTAAGGAATATATCCCAAGAAGCTAGAAACATCAGTCAGAAAGGATATATGCACCCCTATGTTCATAGCAGCACAATTCACCATAGCTAAGATTTGCAAACAGCCTAATTGCCCATCAGCAGATGAGTGGATTAAAACACTGTGGTATATCTACACAATGGAATACTATGCTGTGGTAAAAAAAGAAGGAATTCTTGCCATTTGCAACAGCATGGATGGAACTGGAGAGCATTATGCTAAGTGAAATAAGCCAGTCAGAGAAAGATAAATACCACATGATCTCACTCATTTGTGTAATATAGAGAACAACATAGACTGATGAACAGGGGCAGATCCAGAGACAGAGAAACAGCAATCAGACTGTCAATCCCCAGAGGGAAAGTAGAGGAGGGTAGGGGTAAAGGGGAGAGATCAACCAAAGAATTTGCATGCATACATATAAGCCCCAAACCAATGGACACAGACAACAGGGGGATGAGAGCATGAATGTGGGGGGGGGGGTTAATGGGGTGATAAGGACACATTTGTAGTACCTTAACCGTTAAAGAAATTAAAGATAAAAAAAATGCTGCTGGAACTAATATGTAAATTTAAGATGTTTTAGGATATAAGGTCAACATACAAAAATATATTTTGAATTACAGTTGGAAGTGGAATCATACAGTCTGCAGCCCTTTGAGTCAGTTTTCATTCAGTTAATATAATGTTTTTGACATTCTGTGTAATTTCAAGAGTGACACAGGTATAAACGTTAGTTCTCAGATACAGAGAAAGTTTAACCCAACTCTCACTTACTCATGGTAAAAACTCCCAGCAAACTATCCAGAGAAAGGAAGTTATGATTACACAAATGTATATATTTATCAATATTGATTGAACATTCCATTTATAACCTGTGCATTTCATCATATGAAAAAAGTGTCTCAAGTTTTAAAAACTTAGTTGAGATTTAACATCTTTGAGTATGACATATATTTTATACCTATGATGACTGCCCTTAAATTTTTCCATAGATAAAAACTGTGGAATAAATTTAGTAAATTAACAATACTATATTACAGTAATATCTTCTAAAAAGAATTTTAATTTCTCTTCATGGTGATAAATTTAAATAGTCATTATTTAAGGTAGTGGTTATTTATAATCAGTGACATTCTTTTCATCTCTAAATGTAAGAGATTTACACTGATTAATGTTCAAAGTTATTTGGATAACTTTGGATTGACCATAGACTATCCATGATGATTTCCAGTGACCAGCACCATTTATCAGCCTATAATCCATCACCTCGAAATGCATAGTACGTGATGCAAAGCTGATTTACTATAGCAGCCACTTCAGCACCTCAGTGAACCTTCTTAAAGATTGATAGAATAAAAAGTTTGAAGCATATACAAAGACTTATTCTCACAAAATAACTATTTTTAAAATGAGAAGTTAATGTAATTTTACATTTTAAATAAATATGCCCAACTTACTTGGAAATCATCTCAATTTGTTTACACATTTCTCATAGATGGACATTAATCATTTTCCTATCTTCTGTTTCTATATGCTTATGAAAAAAAAATGTAAATGGTCAGCTATACTGTCTTGAGTGGAAACCAAAAACACAAAACAAAACACAGAGGCAGTATTGTATAGTGGTTAGGAGCACATGATTTAGAGTCGCATAGCCCAGCCACACCACTATATGGTATGTATGCTATTCATGAAGTGCCTTTACAAACCTAATATCGACCATATTTAAAGGTGATAAGTGATTATCCATAAAATTGTTGTAAAAAATAAATTAGAAAATAGGTGCATGTCTACCAATGTCCGGTAGATATTAAGCTCATAATAAATGTTACTATTTATTATTTTCTGTAACTTTTGTTTGCAGATTTTCAAGAGGCTCCTCTGGTACATAAGAAACCTACTAAGAACCACAGACTTACTGAGGATATTGATGTTAGATTCTTCACACACAAAGTAGATTAATTTTGCTAAGGCAGGCAAAGATTTAAATAAAACTCAGTAGAATGAGTAGTTGACATAAATTGCCTGGGCTACCACAATCACTTTTGTTTTATTCACTGATAATTCTCAAGTATCAACATTATCTATTGTAATGTAGAAGGTCCCAATGCCTGTAGATGGAAATACATATTTTTGAGTAAGTAGATTGACATATGAGGGCTCTGAAATTTGTCAAAGCAAAGATATTTTGGTGCAAAATTTTAAAATTATTTTTAGCATGATGAAATAATATAAATGAAGATATAAAAGTCCATTAAGCTGCATTGTTAGTGTTTGACTATGCAAAAGCTTAGCTCTTGATTTAAAAGTTTATAACTTTTAACTTGTTTGCTATGAATATAATGTTAATAATTTCTCATCTTAGAAGAAACATTAGTCAATGTGATCAGAAGGATACCATCAACATAGGATAACAGAATTCACGCATTTTCCAAGAACCCTCACAAAAGCATTTATAGCGTAGAACACACAAGGATTTGCTGGATCTCATACCTATATTACTGGTCCTTAGTTTCCCAGACTCTTTCCACTTATGAATGCACAGTTGACCATTGAATATCATGGCTCCACTTATATACTTTTTTTAAAGTAAACACAGTTGATCCTTTTTGTATCTGCAAGTTTTCTAACTATGAATTCAACCAACTGCAAATCAAAAAAAAGTATTTTCTCATTCTCACAGCAGATTCCCAACAGCACATACCCAGATGCTAATGGTAAATGCTATTTCGATTGCCTGTGATTGAATCTGTGGATGCAAATGGCTGCTATAGAGACAAAAGTTTCACTGGAATTTTCAACTGTGCTGGGGTCAGCACCCCTAACTCCTATGTATTCAAGGAGGAACTGATTGCTAAAAGCTTATAAAAGGCAATATGACAAAAACTGAATTCTTTATTGTTGGAGGGGGTTATCAAGAGGATGGTGACAGCCAGTTGACCAGCTAGCTGTATCTGGGCAACTGGAGGCTCCTTACCCCCTCTCCTATCCTTGGAATACACACCCCATCCACTATTCCTGCATTGGCAGCTGTTTCCAAGAATGTGGCCTTGAGAGAGCAATGTTTTGCTGAGACAAAATGGACTGATTACGTGTCTGAACATAGTTAAGGGCTCTGTGTAAACTTTTAAAATTCTGGCCTGCAGGTGTGGAGGTTTAAATGTCATGCTGGTGCCCAGACAAGCTTTGTAAGTAAATGTCCTTGCTTTTTACACATGCCACCTGCCAATCTGCAGTGGCCTGCCTCTTTCTTTCTTGCTCTCCTTGAAAAGGGGCCAGTTGGCAAACCAAGATTTTTCTCCACAAAACTTACTTTACAATTTTCTCTTACCTAATTTACTACCTATCCAGTCACTCGGGCGAGGCATTTGGTATATATCCCAGAAAAATGACAACAGATGGTCACTGGCACCAATTCAATGCCAACAGGAATCCTCAATTTGGGGTGCGGTGAGGAAGAAAACTTTATTCAGTGCAAACAGCTCAGCAGTGTAGCTGTGAACACAGCGCTGCTATGGAGCGGCTCCATTTGATGCAGCGCAGCTGTGCAACAGCAGGACTGTGCATCAGCTCAACCTGAGGCAGCACAGCAGCAGCGGGGCTGCGAGGGGCCCTGGGGCCAGGCCTCTCTTTAGCGAGGCAGCGATGCTCTGCGATTCTTCTCCACTCCACTCCACTCTTCTTCAGAGACGTCTTTAGCATTTCAGCTCTATCCAGAGAAACGGTCTTCTGCGGAAAGTGGTTTAGCATAGCATCCTCTAATTGGCTATCTGTAGCTTCTTTCTCTGACACTGACAATTTGGTTATTGTTATCTGCAATATACTTACTTTTTCTCTCAACCCTAATATACTTATAAAGTTGTTTCAGGATTGCTACCCATGAACAAGTAAGAAATAATTTCCTATTTAGAGAACAGCCTTTGTGTGGAGTTCTTTTTGTCTTTAGCCTTACCTTGGTATCAAGTCAAACATCGTTTTCCAAAGCAACTTGGGTCAAATCCTTTTCTCATTCCCTTCAGTGAGGTTATGTCAGACATTTATAATACAACTGGATAAATTTGTCACAGTGCACATTCTATCCTGGGTTTCTAAAACTTTCTAGTTGATTTTTTTTAATTGACTATAGTAAGTTACTGTCTTTACTGTGTGTAAGTCTATGGATTTGGGCAAATCTATAAAGTCATGTGTCCGCCACTACAGTACTTTACAGAACATACCCATCATCCTAAAAATTCATTATGTGTCATCTTTGTAGGCAATATCTCTTCCCTTCTCCAATGCCTAACAACTATTGATCGTTTTTACTATCTCTATAGTTTTGCTTTTTCCAGAATGTCATATAAATAGAATTTAAAAATACATGACTTTTTATGCCTGGCTTCCTTTATGTACCAAAATGCTTGAATCAATAATGTGTTCACTTTTATTGCTGACTATATTACACTTTATTTTATGGAAGTTCTTCGGTTTGCTTATCTAGACACCTATTCAAGGATATCTGGGCTGCTTCCAGTTTTTAATGAGTATGAACAAAGCTGTGCAAACATTCACACAGGTCTTTTAAAACAGATATCTTAGGATGCAATTCACAAATTGAAAGTTTACTCAAAGTGTATAATATAATAGTTGTTATGTATATTCAGAGCATGCAACATCCACCACAATTAATTTAGAACACTTCCATCATGACAAAAAGAAGCACCATACCCATTAGCAGTCGCTCCATATTTACTCTCAATGCTCCTGCCCTAAGCAGCCACTAATCTCTGTCTGTCTATAGATTTGTCACTTCTGGAAAATTTATGTAACATATGGTCTTGTAACTGGCTTCTTTCTCTTGGCATAATGTTTCTTAGGATTATTAATGTTGTAGCATTTATCACAGCTTCATTCCTTTTATTGCTAGATAGTATTCCATTTTATGGTTATAATATTTTATTAACCAGTCATCAATTAATGATCATTGTGTTGTTTCCACTTTTTATCTGTTTTGCTGTTATAAATATTCATGTGCAAGTTTTTGTATGAACATGTGTTTTTATTCTTTTAGTGTATCTAGGAATTGAATTATTGGGTCTCATGTTAACTCTATATGTAATATTTTGAGGAACTGCTAACCTGTTTTCAGTGCAGTTGCACCATTTTTTACACTCCCATCATCAGTGTGTGAGTTATATTGGAAGATTAAATATTTTTAATATATCAATTATCCTAAATTTAACATATCCATTCAACACAACCCCAAGAAAACTTTTAGCAAGTGTTTTGTAGGTATTGATAGTCCTATTGTAAAGTTTACATGGAAAGACAAAACACACACACACACACACACACACACACACAAACAAGAATAGTCAAAACAATGTTGAAAAAGAAGAACAAAGTTGCAGGACTCACGCATGATTTTAAGACTTGCTGTGAAGCTACAACAATAAAGAGAGTGTGGTATTGGCAGAAAGATGGCATATAAGTGAATGGAACAAATCGAGAGTTCAAGAAGGAGACCACATGAATACTGCCAACTGATTTTGACAAAAGTGTTGAAAAATTCAATGGAGAAAGAGTTGTCTTTTTGACAAATGATGATTTAAAAAGTGTATGCAAAAATAAATAAGTAGATATAGATAGATGGATATATGATAGATAGATAGATAGATAGATAGATAGATAGATAGATAAAAAGGAAAATCAACCTATACCTCACACCTTATATAATAGTAGCATGAAATAGGTCATAGATCTAAAAG
The DNA here is from genome assembly GCA_004026665.1 of Murina feae. NCBI lineage: Eukaryota > Metazoa > Chordata > Mammalia > Chiroptera > Vespertilionidae > Murina > Murina feae. Next base: position 14,638 of record PVJC01003805.1, on the reverse strand, counting down.
CAATATGTTAAGATTAAAAAAAAACTAGAAAAAGAAAAGCAGAAAATCTGTGAGACTTTGTGTTTAGCAGTTTTTATTTATTTATTTTTTAATTTAGCTTTCTTGCTGAAAGTATTACAAATAGCCCCTTTTCTCCCCCCCTTGACCCTCTCCACCTTGTACCCTCCCCACCTCTTGGGCCTTCACCACACTTAGATAAGTTATCTAAACTATGAATCTAAGTAAGTTTTTGAAGTACAATTTAAATGCCTTAAGATTCATCTAATATAACAGTGAAATTATTTTTTCATAAATTTATAGATTTTTGCAATCATCTAAAACTTAATCCAGTTTTAGAACTTATTTCTAACCCCCCAAATTGCTTTGAACTCATTGCATTGTTCCCACACTCAGTCCCAGGCAAGAACTAGTCTGTACTCTACATATGAGTACATGAAACACAGAGTTGATTATTTTATTATTATTTAATAATTATTGTATTATTTTCCATATGAACAACTGTAAACTTACTTTTGCCCCACCCTATATTTCCTACTTCTGTGCATTTTTTTATATAAATGGAATAATAAAATATATATTCTTTAGTGTCTGGCTTTTGTCAGCTGTCAAAATGCTTTGGAAGACTATCAATCTTTTCAAATGCATCTGTATGAGTACTTAAATTATTTTATTGCTAAATAGTATTCCATTGTATGGATATAGCACATTATTTTCAACCATTGACCACTACTACTAGATTTTGAAATATAAACTATGCATTTCATGTATTAAATTTATTCCTAATGTTTGGTACTTTTGTAAACAATGTGTTCTCTCCATTTTACTTTCACATTATTAGTTGATAATACTATCCTAATATATAAAAATCCAGGGTCCGTAACATGCAAAATGACCAAAGGATCCACTGACTGCCGCAAATGTGGGTACTCCAACCCAGCATGACTGCCAAGGGGGCTGCGTATCAGTCCCGAAGGGAGGCCTGGAGAGAAAAGCAGGGTCTGATCTGTAGCCTCCCTGACAGCTGTTGATCAGCACTTGCCTCTCTCTTTCTCTTGAGTCCTGACCAGCAGCCACACCTCTCTTTCTCTCCTGCCTCTGCTGGGGCTTCTGATTAGCCCTGCCTTTCTGATCAGGCCCATTGATAGGCCCGGATATGCTGACTGGCATAGAGACCGACCAATCAGAACCAAATCAGGGTGAAGTGTGAGGAGCCAATGGCTGCCTAGGAAGCAGAGCTTTTGATGCTAAATGGCATAGAAACTGACCAATCAGAACCTAATCTGGGTAAATTGGGAAGACAGAACCTAAGGTGAGGGCTGAGGAGGGGTTTTAAGGGCAACAGCTATTTGGTGTAAGGTATAAGAAAGCAGTTCAGTTTTTTTAATGACAGGTTTGGCAGTATCGTGCATATGGCTATCAGTCCAGATATAGGGATTATGTATTTTTGTCTGCCAAGAGCATCTCCTCCTGATGAAAAAAGCTTCCTCCCCCCATTTAAGCAATCCTCTCTTATATAATCTATCTATACTACTAAAAGGGTAATATACTAATTATATCAGGTCGACCAGCCATCTTCTGGATATCTGACTTCCTTCTAGACAAAGCCATAGTGGTGGGGGCCAAGGCCAAGGCTATTTGGGGCTATCAGGCCTGCAGGGGATGGCAGTTGGGAAATCTTCTGCACTTACACATTTTTAAAGACTCTGTTCCTTGAGGAAGGTGGACTAAGGTATCTTTTAAAGTACATTGTAAGAGGTGTCCATATTCTTATATTTGCTTTGGCTTTGTCATTTGTATTATCAGCTCAGCCTCTGTCTACAGATATAAATGATCTGCCATTTTTATTAGGTGTTTATTAAAGTGCATAAACATTTTAATACACTAATTTTTATTCAATATATTTGCTCAAACAAACAAGTAATAAGTGAGCTATTATTTAAAAATAATTTTCCCCTCACTGACGATATAATCCTATCTAATAAAGAGGGAATATGCTAATTGACCTTCATGCTGTCACAAAGATGGTGGCACCCATAGCCAATAAAGAGGAAATATGCTAATTGACTGCTCTGCCCTCAAAGATGGTGGCACCCAGTCCTCTCAGCCCCGCTGGGATGCCTACCTCTAGAATCCACTAGTTCCCTCAGCCCCCCAGCTTCCCAGGGCTGGCCTGAGGCAAGGGCAAGCCTCAGATGGTGGCTGCCCAGCCGCCGAGGCTCACCTGAGGCTGAGGTAACCAGTGCCAGCTGAGGTTTGTGTTGCCAGCAGTGGCAGCAGCAGAGATGTGATGGAGCGTTGCCTTCTCTTGATTGCCAGGTCACCTCCCATGCCTGAGGGCTTCCAGACTGAGAAGGGGAAGGCCGGGCTCAGGGACCAGTGCATGAATTTTCATGCACAGGGCACCTAGTCTAATTATAAAAACAAATGTTAGCTCCTGATTTGTCAAGTGCATGGAGATAAATTTTGTACTAGTAACAGGAAGTCTTGACTCTTGATTCAGAAAGTAATAATGATTGCTTTATAAGCAATGAGTGAAAAAAATCACCTATAATTATAAAAGCATAATATGCTGCTAATTAGACCAGATGTCCTTCCAAATGACCTTTTGGACGAAGCTGGGGCTTCAAGAAAAGTCTGGGTCGCAGGTGCCAGAGGGAAGCCAGTGCTGGCAACTGGGGGAAGGAAGGGCTACTTTTGCATGAATTTTGTGCATCAGGCCTCTAGTGAGTATATATTTTTCTGATTCACCAAAGGCTTTGAGAGAAAGTTTGTGTTTTGTGATTGCTTCTGTGTTTGAGATGTGAGTAATGATCATAGTATTTAAATGTCAACAATTAGTTTTTCTTATAACCTTAGGAGGCAACCTCAATAAAATAATGAAAGAAGACAGGTCAGCAAGTAAAAGGCTCAAATTTTGTTGCATTTTATAACCTTTGTAGATTCTACACATTTTTAAGTTTTCAAATTACATTATAGAAGATATATTAAAGTATACTCTCCTAAATCTATTTTTGCTAAGAAAAATGAAGTTAATTTTATAACTTTGTCTTTAAAAATACTTTTATTTATGTTTTACTTTTTCTTCAATTCTCTATAAGCAAATAAATTGTTATATGCAAAGAAAATCTAACAAACTTTTTGACAACTATGATAGGACATTTTTGAGTACTAATAATGTTGACATAACATTAAAATTATTAAAGTAATTAATGTTAATTGCTAAGTGTTCTTTTTGTATTCTGGAGTAAGTATATATTTTATGTTAGTTATTTAGTTAGGATCCTAAAATATTCATTGGATTTAGCCTATATTCTTAAGGTTTCAAATAGATATATAAATCTATTTGCCTGATGTATATCATGGTTAAAAGTTACTGAACAAAAACAGATCCAGACACAGAGAAGCATCGATCAGACTGTCAAACCTCAGAGGGAAGGTAGGGGAGGGTGGGGGTAAGGGGATCAACCAAAGCACTTGTATGCATGCATATAAGCCTAACCATTGGACACAGACAACAGAGGGGGGTGAGGGCATGAGTGAGGGGGGTTGGGTGAGTAATGGGGGGATGAGGACACATATGTAATACCTTAACCAATAAAGAATTTTTTTAAAAGTTGCCGAATGGAGAGCAAGTAGATTTGAACACTATTTACTCACTGTTTTGTCTCTTTGTTCCTTTGAGGATTCATTTGATGGAAAAGAAAGAACAGGTTCTTGCACAGTATGAGATTATAGTTAAGGAGAGGAACTTAACTAACATCATCTTTGTAGAGTACAAATAAAATATTATACACATTAAATAAAACTAAAGGAGAATCTATAGAATTTCATTGCCTAATTGTTTTCCTGCTAAAGCCATGCATTTATTAGTAGTTAATTATGTAACATACTAGAAGCCCATTGCAGGAAGACTCCTGCAAGAATAGGGCTTCCTGAGCCGGAGCAAAGCAGAGAAGGCTTCGCTCCCTTCTCTGCTGCCTCGCTTCCTCCCATCTCTGCTGCCTCAGCTCCCTCCCTTCTCTCCAGCTTTGCTCCCTCCCATCTCCGCAGTCTCTGCTGCCTTTGCTTCCTCCCATGTCCGCTGCCTCACTCTCTCCCTTCTCCACCACTTGGCTCCCTTCTGCAGCACTTGGCTTCCTTCTAGGCTGTCTTCAGTCTTCGCTCTGAGCCTGTATATATGAATTAACCACCATCTTGGCTGGGTTAGTTTGCATATAGTCACTCTGATCAGCTGGTGGGCATGGCTTGGCTGGTGGGCGTGGCTTGGGTGTCTTGGAGTGATGGTTAATTTGCATATTACTCTTTTATTAGATTAGACTAGTTAGCGAGAAAGGTAAATAGAACACATTTTCACGGACTTTCACAGACTGCTGTAGCTTGGCATTTTCTGAGAATAGGTTCATGAAAATAAGACTTTGAGTGATAAAGCATAGCTATTAGAAATGACTCCTGTGTCATTTGAAAATATTAAAGGCTGATAACACTTGAAAATCTATAATGATATATTGTAATTTTTATGTTTTTGGATAAAAAATCTTTACAAATCTTGTAAGCTTTTGAAGAGCAGCTACTCGAGTGAATTCACTGCTAATTGTCTCACTCCATCACTTGGCATGAGCATGCTGTTCACGCGGGCACTCCAGTATAGAGTCACAGATGCTACTACTCAGCACAGCCTGGCTTCCTGTGCTGAGGCCATTCTCATCACAGCTCAGCCTCACTTTCATAAAACAGGTTCAAAATATGACTCCCTGTGGGGAAGGAGTGTTTAAAGTGAGTGGGATCTTAGAGCTGGCACTAATGACACCGTGGGCTAGATAATTCTCAGAAAGTGGTGCTGTCGTGTGCACTGTAGAATATTTTAGCAGCCTTGACCCAACAGATGCAGGAGCACCATCACGCCAACTTGTGACAACCAAAAATATCTCTACACACTTTCGAATGCTCCCAGGAGGGGGGACAAATATCAGATCTGGATGTGAACCAAGAAGTTAGCCTGATTTTTTGGCGCATGGCTATCAGTCCTCTGTCAGAGAGTTTGTACTCCCCTTGATTTCTTATACACAGCACCTCAGCTCCCCACTGAGACTGGAGATGCCTAAGAACCTCTTGGCTGTGGTCCTGGGAAAGGATCTGTGAGGGCAGCTATGGCTATGAATTGTGGACTCAAAGAAATTTAAATGTTAGTTCTGGCAACTACACTCACTATTTCATGACGGCTATGGACTGAATTCGTATACACCCTCCCACCCCCAAATTCATGTACAATTTACTGAAGCCCTATATTTGAAGAAAGGGTCTTTAGGGTGCAATTAAAGTTAAATAAGGTTAAAGGGTAGGGCCGTAATTCAATAGGATTAAGAATAGAACCAGAGTTCTATTCTTTCTTCCTCTATTTCTCTCTCTCTCTCTCTCTCTCTCTCTCTCTCTCTCTCTCTCTCTCTCTCTCTCTCTCTGTCCCCCATGTGAGGACACAAAGAGAACCAGAAAAAGAGCTCTCACAGAAATCAACCATGTTGAAGTTAGTGAAAAAATAAACTATTTTTAAAGGAAAATTTACTTAGAACTTACAACTTGTTGTGATTCTCTCCATAGAGTCTTTGGGCCCCTGATGTGATCCATTACACTAAGCAACTTGACATTGCTTCACATCCAAAAGGGGACTCATTTCTCTGCTCCCATCTCACTTAGAAGTAGAGCTGCTTTTAGTCAGGCTTATTCAATCCTCACAGCTTAGATGCAAGTTTCACTTATTCCCATTTCGACTTTCAAATCGATCAATAAAACTGATGAGGATTGGGGAGTTCATCTTCGGACCCACTTGTTCTCTGTTTTGCTGAGCAGTCCTGATAGGAAGTTTCCCTTCTGGGGGGAGTGGGTTTGTGTCCTCGACTTGATTGATATCTCTACACTAGACAGACTCCCTTTGCAGATTCGCCTGTCCTGTAGCCAGTGTTTCAAAGCTGGAAATGAAGTCCAGCAGGAGTCATCCCAGTTTGCTTCTAGTAGAACTCTAAAAGAAAGAACATTCAAAAGTGAAAAGGGGGACAAAGGAAAGGGGAGAAATGATCATCCTCTGTCTTTTATCTGTCGATGGGAATGGCCATTGTGTATGCGGTTTTGACTCTAGATGTTTGAAACGGTCACATTGAACACTTTTCCAAACTCAGTACTTAAAGTTCTCCTTGTTACCTTTGGGACCGTGTTCTCCATCTTCCCCAACCCGGAAGTAAATTAGTAGAGTTTCTGGAAATCTGAGCTAAGTTCGTCTTTTTTATTTCAACCTTAAAACTGTGGGACTTTGAAAAAACTGCTTAATATGCCTGGGCTTCTGATGGTGCCTGCATAACATGAAGTATGAATTTCTTGCCAGCTCTGAGAGTTCATTTTACTGATTTACATGACTGCCTCCAAAGCATAGGAGAAAAACGTGAAGGCCCTTGAACATGGAAAGGAAAAGCACTGAAGATCTTAGAGACACCATAAGGAAAGGCGTCTGAAATAATATACAGGTGATGCATATGGAAATGCGGTAGACCGAGTGTAGGAAAAGCTGTGATTGTTGGGCTTGAGTGAAAACCTGTGCTCTGCAGACAGAGAAGAAATAATCGCTTATTAGTCAGTGCAGGACTCAGGTTAGTTTTCCTTCTTAGAAGGAATTCCCATGTTCTTCTTATCGTTGCACCCATTTGTAGGTCTCCCAGTCCTAGCTCCTTGAGGATGGTAACCATGTCTTGTTCACTCTGCCTCTCTAACCTTACACGTCATCTGACATAGAGTGGAATTCAGATATTTGCTAAATTAAATTGATGAACTGTATTTAGATCCTCTACTATGTAAATGCAATATACTCGGTACTATAAATTATTGATTCCGATTCTCAAAAGTGCTTAATATTCTTTCTGTATCTCTTCTGCATTCCTTTCAAAAATGTGTATGATTTAATAACTATAAAACACCATTGGGTCATAAAAATGTGCTAAACAGTAATGGGGAAATAATGGGAGATGTATTATCCCTGTGTTCTTTTTATAATATAGATAGTATATTCATTACTTAGCATTTGGTTTGTGAATTTTAGAATTCCCATAATACACACAACAGAGAAATGTCTTCAAAACAAAAGTGGAGTTATTTATTAGTTGTTTCAGGAGTAATAATTCAAAATGCATGTCTGTTTTTAGGGACATCAATTTTACTTAGAAAGAGAGAGCATACAGGTGCTGAATCCAAGATAGAAGATACAGAAGCTGATTTATTGCTATAGCTTCATTCTACAGTGTAGACTTTCTTCTATCTTGTAACATAGTGTGAGCATTTATTTCAGAATGAATTCCTTAATCAATAAGGATCACCGTTAAGAGTCTTAGTCTGGATAGATAGAGTAGGGTAGCCCAGTGTGATTCCAGAAGGAGTATCTGCTTATTTTACTCTGAACTTTGCCAAGTATCTTTGAATTGAAAAGCATTCTTGCCTTGTCCTTCACTCACATGTCTCTAACTTGTACCTATTGTGTGCGTGAGCCACTACATTTTGATAAAATAAATACACTTTATTGGGATATACTTTTAGAAAACTAAAACCTACTTGATTCAATCAGCCTTTTAAGTTCCTATATACCCACCTTACCATATGGTACTATTATATATATATATATATATATATATATATATATATATATATATATACTTTTTTTCATCTGGGTTAAATGAGACATTACAACTTACCATTTGCTAAAGTGTATAATACGCTTCACCAATCAGATGCTTGCCACACATTCTTAGATTCTTCATTTCTGCACAGATGGCCCCTTTGACACTCTATTTCACACCAATTCTTTAAATTACTTGAGTTGCTATATAGTATCTTCTACTAACAAGCAATTCAAACTGTGGTTCTGACTCCCCACACTGCAGCTGTTCGGCCCTGGTTAGCTGCTGGCTGTATAATGAGGAGGCTCTTCCTGCTGGCCACACGTGTAGTGAGGCTCACTGCACACACCTACATCGGATCAAGGCTCAATGGAGCTTATTTTGGGGCAAAAACCTATTCCCTCCCTTAGCATGTTAGTTTTTGTGCCAGGGAAGGGACAGATGCACCTGGGAATCAAGTTTGCAATGTGTGGTAAATTAAAAGGATGATCAATTAAGTACATTATATATTTACACAGTACACATATATTTATACCTATTTACATTCTCATACACATTTACACTTGTACATATATCTATTCTTGTTAATTTATTCCGAATTTCTGAATGGACTACACTTGTTCACTTGTTCTTAAGTCATCAGAAAACGTGAGAATGCAAAAATTAAGTTTGCTACCCGAATCGGTTTGGCTCAGTGGATAGAGCATCGGCCTGCAGACTCAAGGATCCCAGGTTCGATTCCGGTCAAGGGCATGTACCTGGGTTGCAGGCACATCCCCAGTAGGGAGTGTGCAGGAGGCAGCTGATCGATGTTTCTCTCACATTGATGTTTCTAGCTTTCTATCCCTCTCCCTTACTTCTCTGTAAAAATTCAATAAAATATATTTTAAAAAATTAAGTTTACTGATATAATCAAGCAAAAACCTTTCTATGTTTTAAATAGTTAAGTGTGCTTTTTATTCCAAGAGAGCCTCTATTGAGTGGATATATTGAAAAGATACACAATATCAAGAAAATAGATCTAGTATTCAAATGAGTTACTGATACAGGATATCTAGTGATGTGAAAATGAAAACTAATTAAAATGAGGTTAGTGTATGTCAAAATATTATCAATTCAGATGATTTATGTGAATAATTATACTTATGCCCACATGTGCTCACACTCATATATGTGAGTATGTATAATTGTCGTAAACACTCTTACACTATTTATACCCATTTGTCTCTATGGGAATTATAATTACAGAAAATTTTCACTGTTCACGGTACATTTCTGCATTTTTAAATGTTTGGTAGAGAACTTGCTCTATTTGTTCTGGCCGAGTGGCTCAGTCCCATATACCAAAAGGTTGTGGGTTTGAACCCCAATCAGGGCACTTAAAGGATTTCTCTCTCTCTCTCTCTCTCTCTCTCTCTCTCTCTCTCTCTCTCTCAGTAAGCATATCCTCAGGTGAGGATGGAAAAAAAAAAGAACATGCACTATTTAAAAAAAATAAGAGGTATAAATTTACCAATTTACTATATAACCTTAGAAAATTTAGATAAAAATATCTAGAATATATTTTAAAACTTCAAAGACTTTTTATATAAGATCAAATTAATTTGATTTGTGATAACATAAATAGTCCTTAAAAATATACATTCAAATACACTGAATATTTTTCCTTGTCTTTATTCAATAGGTTTTTTGGACTGCACAGAAGGAACTATGGTCTAGGAACACTAACTTTGAAGTTAGGGATTAATATCAGTTTAATAATAATCTATTAAGTATTGAGAACAAACCTTAGACCTGAAGCCCAAAAGGAGCTTCCTCCGTCATGGCCCTTGAACCGAAGATGTTGATCGGTACCTACCTGACTTAGCCACTGAACCCCAAACTGAGAAGAGACAGTAGGCCTCCATGCAGGCATAAGCAAGAGGTTAAACGAGAAAAATGCTGTGCATTTGAAACATTCACTAGTTGCATGGTGCAACTGGATTAGCCACTGTCATTCAGTGGTAAATAATAGGAAGGAAAGAAAGAAGCTTTCCTAGTATTTGTTCCATTGTTTAATAGTGAACACTTGAGCTGTCTCTTCAGATTATGTTTTAGTTAAAGTACAAGAAAAAACTACCCTATGCTGAATCTTAACAGGTGATTTGAAAGTAGGAAGACACCAACGTCCCCAAAATCCTGCCCCTGTATCTGAAAGCTGTCATTTTCCAGTGTTTTGTTTGAGGCACAAGCTCCAGAAATCTCTTATTAAAATATACAACGTCTAGTTGAGAATATACATTGTACATGCAAAATTGGGGTTTTTGCAAGCAAATCAGTACAGGCATCTGTACTCATGACTTATTACACATTAGAATCATCCATGGAACACTTTTTAAAAAATGCTGTATCCCATGCTGAGCCAACTGAATTTGCATCTTTGTGTTTGGACCTAAGCTTCTCTTTACAATATCTTTTCAGGCTGATTCACATTGAACATTGAGACCCACATTTCTTTTGTGATTGCCTCCAGCTCTCCCCAGGCAGACCCACTAAAGAAATAAATTCCACATGTTTTAAAATGTTAATGCTACTGTTTACTCAGGGCCCACAATATTATTTGTAGGACTCACTGCAAAATGAAAATGCAGGGCCCTTCTTCAAAAAAGCAGAAAACAATGCCATTAAAGATAGTAAAATATATATGACTAGAGGCCCGATGCATGGAAATTCATGCAAGAGTAGGCCCTCTTTCCCGCAGCTTCTGGTACCAGCTTCCCTCTGGAACCTGGGACTCAGGCTGCTTCCATCCTCTGGCGGCCCTCAGGCACCCAGGAACTGGGCCAGCTTCCCTTGGGCTGCCCGCAGGCACCTGGGACCCAGCTGGCTTCCCTCTGTTGTGGCTTTGTCAGGAAGGACTTCCTGAATGACATCCAGTCTAATTAACATATTGTCCTTTTATTATTATAGATTTTTTTTTCTGTCTTTCATCTAGTCATGTTGTTTTGTATTTGTTGTTTAATATTGTTCTAAGTAAAAAGAAAAGTTATCATCATACATTTTGCCATTTTGGGTACATTTTGCAATGCCTGTTTTGTAAATGCAAATATGGAAGCCTATAGAATCACCAAAATTGCACAATTCATGTTTGTATCTCACACGTGCATATGTCCCACTAGATCAGTGGAATAAATACACAAAACTAGCTCAGAAGTTTTTATTTCACTTCTTGATATGCTCACATTCTACCACTATGATCTACCAATAAGTAAACTGAAGCTTCCCAAGAAGAAAACTTTCTCTCCTTCTATGTCATCATCTTCAGTGTCAGTGGTTGGCCAACATAGGGAGGTAACATAAGTAGAAAGAACATGATAGGGTTCCTTGGTCATTCTTGCTTCTTAGAGAGCCAGTCCTTGCCTTTGTATGTGTGTCTACTCAAAACAGGTTTTGATTCAAACACAAGCATGGCATTGTGGGGCTGCAGATGCCCCTGCTTGTTTAGGCGCAGATGTAACAGATTCATCTGAGTCTTGCTCTACTACCATTTATTGGGATTCTGTGCTCACAAGGTATCAGGAATGCTACATACAAATAGGTCAGCATAATTTAGTAGCAGATATGCTTATTATGCACATCATTTCTGCTCATGCATGCTTCATGGTCCTTTCATACTTCAAAAAAACAAAATTTCAAAGATAAAATTATAGATTATTGCAATATGGCAACAGCAGTTTCTTAAACCAAAGACAAGACCCTTTGAGCAGGAGGCTCTGTCAAAGCTGCTCATGTCCTACATCCATGAAGCTGGCCCGGCCCCGCTCTCTGAATGAGATTTCCCACGGTCAGTGAAAGGTCTGTTATGGTTGAAAAGTTTGCAGTGGGCTTGAATCACAGTCCTAACATCAAGGGACAAAGGAACCATTAAGTTATTAAACTTCCAGTAACTTCATTTCCTTGAGCTTTAGTGTTTAACAAAAATAAGATAATATTTTACAAAGTAGTGGAAAATAAATTATTCCCTAAATATCTCAACTTTGCTTCTTTTGCCTACTTGCTCTTTGTAACTACCTGGGCTGTTGCACCTGTGGGTCTGATTCTGTTTAGACCGAATTCAGAACCCTAATAGCCTTAGGTTTTTGACCCATCATCTTTTCCTGTCCCGATCCAGGCGCCTGGCTGTATGTCATTATCGGCTCTCATACTACTAAAGGGAAAAGGCAAAGCTTCTGAGCCAACAGCCACTCTAGAGCCTCGTCCAAGTGTTGCTTTCCATTTACAAACTTCCCCATTATCGAATTAATATACGTATATGTTATACGCACACATACCGATGTAGATATGTTCATAGATGCTGATTGTGTGTTTTTTGCAGAACCATTTTCACCTTCCCCCATCACAGGGCGGAATCTTGCCAATTTTGTTTTCTAGACTTTCTTGCTAGGTTCTGCCGATGGGAGGTGACAGGGTATTTTTCATTCTATTTTTTCTGTGTGGAATAGTGTCAGCAGCAGTGACGCAACTCCTTTGCGGTTGGCTCCAGCTCCCACCAGGCAGACCCAGTGGGCCTTTGGCTACTGCCTGTTGGCCCTGACTCCTGGGCTCCAGGAGCTCTGCATTTTCCCTTTGTCCTTCTAGCTCTGAGTGGAGAGATGCCTCACTAAAACTGACATTGCCTCAACTTTCTCCTTTTTGTTCTGTAAGCTGTGCCAACTATCTTTGTATGAAAACTCTTATATAAAGTTCTCTCAGGTGAAAGTTTTCAGGGGAGGAGCTCCTTTTGCTGCCAAGGAGAACTGTTGTGTGTATGTAGTTCACTGCTAAAACTGGAGTTCAGATTCCAATAGCAGTCCCTTGCCACAGCAGTCATCTGCGACCACAGCACACAGCAAGGTGCCTCACCTTAAATAGAACACTTTCCTGTGGCTTAGAGCAGATTTTAAATTGTTTCAGTCTCTTGTTCTCCGCCCTTCCTTCCCTGATTAATTCATTATCTTTAGTTTACTTTGGTTTGCGAGTTCAACTGAAAACACTATTAAGCTCATTTTCATGTTCAAGAAAATACCAGATGTTTCAGTATCTTGCTAAGACAATTTGATCACTGATGTTCATTCTCTCTTATTCTAATACATTATTAATGACGCACCTATTTCTTGCTGCCACTACTAGTTATTTTTTGTTTGAACGCTGGGAATGATCCCAACTTTTTTTTTTCTTTTTTGCTTTGTCTTTTGTACTTTCTAGATTTAAGTGTCTCCAAACAAATTCATCTCATACTAGAAATATATTTAAAACCAAATTGGAGTTAATAAAAATTTAGCGAAGTAATCATATTAGGATTCTCAAATTTGAGACATTGTAAAATATATAATTGTTTGATACTAATATGAAACTCTCTAATTTCATTATAAGCAATATTTGCAAATAGGTTTAGAATTTATCAGCAATGTATACATACCTAATGAACTTTCACATACAACTATAAAGTAAATCTATAGTTACTTAAACCACCAAGCCCTTTCAATTCACAGAGAGGGCATGAATGGTCTTAGATAGTGTCACGTCGCCCTCAGCCTCATAATTTTCACACTATCCCTACTTGTTTTAGGAATTATCTAAACAATTTCATAAATCAGCCAGCAAAATCCTTTGCTTTGAATCCAATGAATTAATGTCTGAGTTCTTTTTATGAGTCAAATCAAGTTTAACTACTGATTCCCAATGAATCTACGTACATATGTAAATTAAGGGAATAAAGCACATTGGTAATATCTGGTTTTAAGGTATTTTCCAGCAAATCCAGAGTAAACTTATTTCACTTTGTAGTTTATCACCTAAATAAAAATTCAAAATTCCCTTTATGTTGTGTTCACAGTGTAGGTTTACTTTAACCCACAGGGAATCCATTCATTTCCTACAACAAACTCGCTGCTGAAATAGTTGGAAAAACTTATGATCTGTTATTATTGCCAGGAGCTTGGCATACTCTCAGACCTGGCATGTTAATGACCAGTGACTAATAGGGCCTTCCTGGTTCTGAGAACGGGGGTATGCATTTGTCCTTACAGAAATCTGCAAAAGAACTTTATTTTATTGCTACTATTAGTTTTTCATTTTTGCTTTATATCTAAACCAGAATAGTTGTCCCCTGAAAAGAAATAACATGAAAGATCAAGGAACCAAGTACTCACATCTGGCACATTCTGCTTCCTGGGAAGATGAATCAGTTGGTTTCCATAGCGAAGCATCCCTGGGCAGTTTCAAAGCAGGAGTCAAACATTTTACATTAAAGCTAGCTCCTAGCAGTGAACTGAAGCAACAGAGACCTAAAGATGCTGCCTCGGGGCATTTGATTCTATCAGTCTCCCAGCTCTTAAGTACATCCCAGTAGGTAGGTCTAGGTCCTCATCTGAATATGAGGTTTCCTGAGATCACCGTAACTCAATGTGTTAATCTCCGCTACTTTCCTAGCACTGAGGTTCTCAGCCCAAGGTCTACTTCTTCTAACCCATCTGTCCATTAACATGCTCTTAATCTTGTAACAAAACTGAAGAAAGCATGAAATTTTGACATAATCTGGAGCACTGGAGTTTAGCCCATACAACTATGATTTTAGACAAGCTCCTCTACTTTGGGGCATGTAAGAGTTTCTTCTATGCTTGAATGTTCAACCTCAGGGGAAGACAGGGGAGGGAGGGTGGGTGGGTGGTAAGAGATCAACCAAGGAACTTGTATGCACATGTGCATCACTGTGAACATAGAGATTGGATGGTGAGGCCCTCGGGGGAGGGTGGGAGCAGGCTGGAAGAGGTTCATTTTCTTCATGAAAATTAAAATTCAATACCAAACTCCTTTAAATCCTTTTCTTTTTCATTATGAATAATGAATAGTAGGGTCCTCTGTTGAATATTTTAAGGCTTAGGGTATATACTGAACATGTATTTTAACTTTTTTTGCTAATTTCCTTTGTACAGTTTATCCTTATCCCCCCCCCCCCCCCCTTTTTT